>JAOEHI010052332.1:0-16892 GCA_025447815.1 Percopsis transmontana | reverse complement strand
ACAAAGTTCTTCTTGGTCTCTTTGGCATTGAGGTTCTTCAGCAGATCAGCATGAAGGTAACACAGCTGACAGACAGACAGACAGAGACACACACACACACACAAATAAACAAAACAAATAAACAAGAAGTAGAGCAAGTAAAAAATATAGATACATTTTGGAACCACCGAATGGAACTACCCTCCGTCATAGCGGGAGAGTCGGACAGCATTTGCCCGGAGGCCCCTGATTGTATGGTTCCACAAACCACTGACGACGTCATCACAGTACAGTAGCTTGCACATGGATCTGACTGAAAGACAGCAAGCTAAATATAGCAGTTACAACTGACCTAAACTTAAAAACTGTAACGCATATCTTATTATAGTTCAAAAAGAGTGCTATTACAGTGTCATTTTACCCTGAATCATAAAAAAAAAATACACATTTCTAAAAATCTTCCAACTGGACAAGATGTGAAGATCTAACTTTTCCATCATCATCATCACCCCTCCACAGGGCTTAACACAACGCTTGGAGTTGTTGTAATTGAGAGATGAGGACCAATATCACACTTGGTTGATTACAGATGGGCTACCAAAGCCCCCCCCCACCCCCCCACCCACCCACCCACACAAATAGGGAGGCCCTGCATGCTACACTAATCTGGAAAATCCCACAAGTGTTGGGACTACCCCCAAGAGGGCTCCCATACTGGTTTGGGCATCATAACCTCCAGTAGAACTGGAGGATTGGGAAAATACTCCCCCCATTTATGCCAACGAAACCCCCAGATAAACCACTGGGCATCAAGATGTTCTATAAACAAAGTGGTCATCCATGTGTGCCTGTGTGAACTGAGATGGTAAGATAATGCAATGGCCTCATATGGGCCTAATGCAGCACTAAAAAGAACATATACCCCCTGCAGAAAGCATTTAGATCCATTACAGTCCTAATGATGTGTGCGTGCGAATGAAGGCACGCCCAAACGCCTTCGGCCTCGTGCACGAGCACGTGCCGTGCGCACGCCCCTGAGTGTGTCATTTGTGAATTCCAGTGATGTGCGGTGACGTCTAAGTCAGGGTAGGCAACGACCATAAAAACAACAACCTTACTACATTAGGTGCTAAACGGTTTGTAGCACATTGCTCGTCTGCGCAACACATCTCACCTGTTTCGTCTGCATGGCTCACAAAGTAAGCAAATGTGCGACCAGTAAAAGTATCCGACATTTAAATTGATCCAGCTAGCAATATAAATTAAATTGAGACTCTTTTGAACCTACAGAAAAATAAAAAAGATTTGTAAACCTACTTTATTTGAAGACGAAATCTATTCGCCTATCCTTCCAAACGAATGTCAATTACTCCTCTGTAGAATTACTCCTTTTTCAAGTTTGTGAAGCCTTTCCTTTTCAATAGGAGGTCAAAATCTTGTCGCTGACGGGCCAGAGGAATCATTGTGTCACTGTCACGAGTCTGACAAACCCTATATCCATTTGCAGCCACTCTATTTTTGCATACCATTCCTATTAGAAACTCCTACCCACGTACTTTTCTGCCCCTTTTTGCTGTAGTAATTCTAGATCAGGTGTTCGTCTACCTTTTGTCCGAATTTTCTTATTTTCTTCAAACGATAAGGTAGAAAACAGTTTCAACAGCGGGTAAAAAGCAGTGCTTTTGCCCCCCCACCTTTAAAAGGAGCAGACCCTACAAACATTAGAAAGAGTGAGAGTGGTTGAGAGCGGTTTGCCTTATTCACCTACGTCACCATTTTATACCAAAGCGAGACTGAGCACAGCTTCGTTTTTATGCATATTTTATGCAACATATTTTATAATTAAATCAACAAAATAAAAGAAACATTTTTTTGGAGTAATGAAAATTAAATGACAGCTGACAAAATAATAATTACTACAGAAAAAAATACTTATTATACTTATACGGAATACAATATAATACATTTCGATTTCTTTCAAAACCCCAGGGTGGGGAAGTGCCTACCCAGACCGAACTTCACTGGTGAATTCAGAGCACTAACTTGCGTCTAACAAGTCAAACAAGTACGTTTTATCACAGTCCCCCTGGCTCTCCCTCTCGTTCCGTCAATCCAAGCGGCATGTTTATGTCAGCGCTGACATTTTACCTCGTCTCCGTTTCACTCCCTCCACAGGCAAAGCTTACGTCTCAAGGCAGGCACGCGCACACACACACACACACACACTCAATCACACACACACACACCCCCGGAACCTGAGGCCTAATTTGCACACACTTATTCTGTGTGCGCGCGTGTGAGCTAGCCAACATTACGTACACTAATGTGTGCACAAACGCATAGCAAGGACAACACAGCTGTGTCACATTAAGGGCAGGCAACTCCACAGGCTGGAAGAAGGCTGTGAGCCTTGTGAGTGGCAGGGCAGGCGCCTGGAGACCCGTGCATGTGTCGGGTGGGAGATAACCGGGTGACGGCAGCTTCCAGGTGGAGCTATTTGTGTGGAAGAGCTACACCTTTGGCAGGCTGGAGGTAAGGGAGAGATAAGGCTTCTTGATGAGCTCCAGAAATTCAACGCAGACTATAATTTTATACATTAGTTCTTGTGGTGTTGGAAAATGGGTTGCATGTACGGCTAAGCCCACGGTATACCTCGGTCGGAAACCAATTTCTGTTGGTCTTCAAGGTAAACCAGCAGGTGTCTGAATGCTATACTGACATTAGCTTGTAGGATTGTAGTGGACACACAGTGAATGACCCTGTCCGACGCTGTTAGTCTACCGTGGGCTTTTGATGTTCTGTTTGAAGAACTAAAATGACTTGTGTCCATCAATCTGTATCCTTGAGGTAAATGCCAAATTCCTATGAGCAACAGTACACTGCTCTCAATGTGCTTGCACAATGCCGTTATATAAATATACTCATTTTTATAAATTGCTACTGTTACCACTGAAATTTGATTTTTATTTTTATTATTAGGAGAAGTAAGGCTGTCTCTTTATAATCTGTAACCGTTCAGTATAGTCGGAATACACCGTTAGCTTGACACCATACACAAGCTAAACTGCTATTAATACTAATCGGGAGCAATCAGGCCAAGATCATATAACAGCCCTATGCCTGGGTGATTACAACTGGATGTCTCCTGTGGCGGAGGGGTGGAGAAGTGTGTTGGCGTTAGGGAGACAAGAGGAGTCTAAATTGGGGCAAGTAAGTGTGGTGCGGTTTTTTTCATTCTTGAGGGTGCCAAATCGCTTGATAGTTTGGACACAGCTGTAAATCGTCAACTGGGTACTTAGGCGCAATTCATTTCATGATAGGATAATGTGGTCGAATTCCAGGACCCATTGGGGCTAAATGGAATACCATTTAAATTAATTCTTTGGGCCTGTAAATTGACCTATTTTCCCAGAATTAAATTGAGTATTCTGTTCTGTAGTTTCAGCGAGCAGCCCATTGTGTTAATAAACACTAAAAAGGGGGGCTTATGGTTCCATATGTGTGTGTCTGTGTGTGTAAACCCGCCCTGCACCCCTCCTACCAGGTATAATGAGTTGTGATTGCTTGTTGTTGTTTATGGAAGCTTGCCGCTGAGAGGCCCCCCTAATACCCCCACCACCCTTATTTAGCAAGAGCTAGACTCCAGTGTGTGTGTGTGTGTGTGTGTGTGTCACAGTGGGTCACCAATCAACAGGAAGTGATCAGATGAATATCGGCTACACGCGCCGCCAGAGACAACAATAAATAAAAAGGTCAGTGTCATTACTGCTGGCGAAGGCGTGTGTGAGTACGTGCGTGTTACTTGGGAAGTGTAAAAAAAAGGGGTTGTGCATGCCAACATCCACACATTACCATGTAAATAGGACATTTCAAAAGGTCAGCAGCATTAGAAGGCCACTGTCAACAGAACACGGCTGTGACACAGTGGGCACCCTGGCAGATGAACCAATCAAAACAGTCTTAATCTGACCACGGGACACGCTCATTCACTTATTAGTAGGCGACTGTGTAGGGACCGCAACCCTCAGGTCAGGGCCAGCGTGCGGGCTTTGTGATTAATGTGGCCCTGCTCGGGTCCTGCCGGGTGCGCTGGCAAAACATAAACATCACCGCAACACCCTGGCTCTGTTGGCGCGCTGCCACCAGCCCTGTGGACAGAGGAACGGGCTAGCCTGTTGATTACCTCTGGAAGTAATCCACGGTGCACAGACATAAGCATGTTCAAGTATGAGTGTGTGTGTGGGTCTGTTTTTTTTATTTTTTATGTATGACACAGAACCTTTGTGTTATTGGAACATTGTGTGTGTGTGTGTGTGTGTGTGTGTGGGGGGGGGGTCGGCTAAGATTAATGGAGCCAATCTCTAGAGCTACCCAGTGGAGTGACCCCCCCCCACCAAACACCCCTCCACCCTCTCGTGGTCTCATTCCCTCTTTCCCCTGAATCCAACTCTAATTAAATGAATCAATCAGTGGAAACAGTAGCACCGGACAGATAGCATCACACTGCCACGGGCCCCACAACACACAGAGAAAGGAGAGAGCTGGGACATGGGGAAATAATGAGCAGAGAAGGGCGGGCGAGAGACAGGGAGAGAGATGGCGATGGAGGGCAGAGGCTATGGAGACACAGAGCTGAGGTCACGCGGTCCAGCAGACCATAGAGAATAATACATGGAAAGAAGAAACGCAAGAACTCAGAGTGAGACAGACAGAGGGAAGAAAGACAGAAGGACAAATGAAAGAAAGACACAAAGAAAGAAAGAAACAGAAAGACAAAGAAAAGAAACGAAAGAAACAGAAAGACAAAGAAAAAAAATGAAAGAAACAGAAAGACAAACCGAAGGAAAAAAGACAGAAGGACATATGAAAGCAAGACAGACAGAAAGAAAGCAAGAAAGAAAGAAAGCAAGAAAGAAAGAAAGCAAGAAAGCAAGAAAGAAAACACGATAGCAAGAAAGAAAGGCAGACAGGCAGACCTGGTGACTTATCAGCCCAACACACACCATGACAAAAGACACATGAACGGACATTAACCTTTCCTACTGCCACACTTGCCCCTAATCTTATCTCAGGGTGGACAATATAAAGCCTTGGCCATGCTCATATTAAAACGATTATTACCATATATATGTACATTACACCCAGTAGTCTGACTGCTGGTGGGTCGTGATAGGCAAATCCCCCCTGATACTGAGACTGCTAATATTAAGAGATGCAGGAGACTGCATGTGTATTGCTTATTATCTGCAATATGACCAGACATAAGGTGCAACACTCACCTTGAATCTGACACTGTGCTACCCCAAAGTCACTTTGTTCATTCCAGCCAATCAGATATCAGTGACAAACGGCCTAAAAAATGGATTTAATGGAAATGCTTTAAATAATATAGGTCAGTCCAAAAGTTAATAGTATGGAAAAACATTAATACATTAAATCTTTCTTTGCACTCGATAGGGTAGATGAACTCAATTGCCCTTATAGCATAGGGTAAAAATATAGAAGTACTATACATTTCTACGAAAGAAATAAAAGTGGATGTGGTCGTCTGTGTGTTCGCCCCCCTCCCCCAAAAAAAATAAAAAAATCGCAGCCTGCTTTAAGAACACACACGCTGAGCTCTCCCAGCATTTCCCCGGGACTGGCGAATGGATGTGCGGGTAACTGTGCGCGCCCGCTAATGTCTTCCCCAGATCGAAACCATTGCACGTGTTAATGTGTGCTTGCGGTGGGCTGAGGAGAGCAGGTGCCCTCTATAAACGCGCTCCCCCGCCGTGCCGCCAAGTGCAGCAGCAGCCAATGTGTGTGTGTGTGTGTGTGTGTGTGTGTGTGTGTGTGTGTGCGTGCGTGAGTGTGTTTAATGTGGTGTAGCGGAAATTGCGCCGGTCCCTCCGCACCCCACACATCTCGCGTTCCGGTGCCGATGGCGCGCGTCTCTTTCCATTGACACCTGGCGAGCACGTATCATGCAATCTGAAGGGAGCGCGCACATTCTCTCGGGTTCTGTATGCGGGGAAAACCCACAAAGACATAGATAACATACTGCATACAATCACACGGGTCGCACCAAATGATGAGGAATCCTTTGTATTTTCTACATTCACTACCAAACTAGCAGCTAATGACATGGTTTAAGCACTAACTGTTGACTCAACCAATGACTCAATTAAGGAACCCAGAAGGTGCCGTTGTCTATAAGCCTGCAATTAGCCGACGTTTCTGATGCATCATGCCATCACAGTGTGAGCGATGACATAATGCTGTCATGACTATGCCACAGTAAATGGCAGTCATCAAAGGAAACAGTGGGGATACATTCGATTGTGAGGCTACAACATACAACATGCATACACACACACACACACACACACACACAATGCAGCACAAAGCGCGTGGCAGTAAGGCGGGAGCGGAGGTCTCTCTCTGATTTAGCCTAATTAAAAAAGACAAAAACAAAAGGAGTGTTTCATTGCGCGCCCCGCTATTGGCAGAAAGACTCATTAGCCCCGGCAGCGTAATTAGCAAGATGCTGCAGCCTTCGTTATGGAAGGGCCCAAGCCGTAAACAAATGCCGCTGAACTCCGCACGCCCACAGTCTCTCTCTGTCTCGCTTGCTCGCCCCATAATGAAATGCCAAGGAACAAAACACACAACATAACAGAACAGGCACAACAAATGGTCTTCAAATATGCAAAGGTCCAGCTCAAATAAACCACCTCCGTGTGGCGATATGTCTTTATATAATTCAGGGAATGAAAACGCACCCAACAAAGAAACACACAAATGTGTGTACGTCCATAAAACTAGTTATATAAATGGTGCGAAAAAAAATCTATTACATTTATGAAAAAGAAAAAAAAAAAAAAAAAAAAAAAAACTTTCCACAGAACAAATAAAAAAAAGAAAGAAAGAATTTTCAAATACAATGACTATTTATTTGTTTCCCCCTTCCACAACACAACCCCACTGCCGCCAGCAGAGCTGGAGCAGGAACATGCCAACCCCCTGCACCCCATCAGCCTGTTCCGAGCTCACAGGCGTCTGCCAAGACCAGCGCCAAGGGCCTGTGTGTGTGCGCGCGTGCATGCGTGTGTGTGCGCACGTTTATATGGCGAGACATTCCTCACCTGCAGCAGAGGTCTCTGGACCCCCAGGACCTTCATGGTGTCAGCGCTGGCTAGGATCTTCAGCGGGTCCGATGCCTTGCTCACCGCCTCAATCTCCTTATTGATCTCTGTTCGCACCTGGCGCATGAATGCAGCAATGTTAATACAACACTACTCAACAAGCTGACGTAGCGCTGAGCATTGTGAGCGCTTGCTAATGTCATTTACCAATACACAAGAGGTACTGTAAGTACTTCCAATATCTAACATAGGTAGATACTATTTAGAAACGTACTGTAGCTTTCCCCTGTTGGTGAAATCAGTTACATAATATAGATTTCACGGCCTCTAGCATAACTTGGTTGGTTTTAACAGTTTTGAGAGCAATGTTCTGGTGGCATCGGTGAAACCCAAGCACTACGAGCCTGACAGGTGAAGGGCGTGACTTTTTTTTCCTTTTCATATTTATAGCCTCAAATGATCAGCTCGCAGGATGAAATCAACTCCCAAGAACAGATTGCAACTCCCATGAACAGACTGCCTCCAGATTTTGAACCACAACTCCTGTCAAAAGGCATCAAGCTTATCGCTCTTATTGAAAAAGAAAAGCAAGTCTGCGTTAAAACAATAAAAGAGCGTCCACAGGCTGTTCTGGAGAGTTCTCTGTGTCCCACTGCTGGGATTTTTAACATTTTTTTGTGTTTGCCCAAGCTCACCTACCCTAGATCAGTAGGACTGTCTGGGGAGAGACCCTATCACTCAGATGCTACTGGGGAAGGTCTTACTGACCTGGTTGAGGAAGAGGTCGTTGATGTAGTAGCTGAGGAAGGTTCTGAGCTGGCACTGTTTAGCCTGGCCTGACCCCATGCTCGTCTCGATCTCCTGAATGAACCTGGAGACGGACGACACAGAAACACGTCAGGACAGCAAGGATACAAAGTGGAGCACCAACCCCCCGGAAGATGGAGGACATGCCTAGACATTGTCGCAGGTGAGACACAAGGCAGCCTGTGTTCTGGGAAAATTAAAAACAATCTGTATCAATCTATAATCTATATTATATAGATGCATTGTCACTCAATATATTATGGGACTATGGGAGTTTATATAAATACAATGTATAGTAGTTACCATTCATAGTACCATATCATTAACAACATAATTTACCAAAAAATGGCATTATCTAATGAATTAGAATTAGGGTTAGGTCATTTAGCAGACAGCCAGCTTTGATAGAAAGCGACTTACAATTACATGGTGCTATTACATGGAGCAGATAGGGGTTAGGCATCTTGCTCAAGGATGCTTAGAGGTAGGCCAGCTCTGGGGCTCGAACCCACAACCTTCCGGCTGGGAGTCCAACACCCAGACCACTAGACTATCCTGCCCCGCTAATGAGGTATTCTGTTACATTTCAGCCATAGCCTGTGATTAAGTAATAACGGAAAGGTAAAGTCATAGTTTTGATACATGTCCATCTGCTTACAGAGACAAACAGATTATAGCACACACATTCACCTCCTAATCCTTAATCCTATAAATACACACACACACGTACACTCTCATACTGCAGGCGCTTGGTCAGGTGGGGTCAGGCCGTAATATATGAGGTGGTCAAGGCAGAGACACACTGACCACTGGTCTCGCCTCACACAAACACACACGACACGCTACGCAAGAGCGAGTGTGATGCCAAGCGCTCAGCACTAAATGCACAAATAAATCACACTCTGCAAATGGAGGAAGGGGGGGGGGGAGCACCCCACCCCTACAGAGGAAGGAGGGAATAGGAGAATGACAGCATGCTGGAGAGAGAGATGTGTGTGTGTGTACTCTGGAGATGTACCCTAGCAGAAGAAGCATGGAGCACTGCAGGCTGCCAGAGATGCAGGGAGGACAGCATTAGAGATCAGAGAGGCTGGGTGATGGATTACCTAGGGTTTGTTATACGCACGTTCTCTCTCACTCTCACACACACACACACAACAAAGCAGCGAATACTACTCAGCAACTGCGCCCAATTAGTCGGCAAAGAGATGAGGCTTGAGTGCGCGTGCGTGCACGTTTCCGAGAGAGCGAGAGAAACCGAGTGCGATTTGGACGTAAGCTAAATCCTTCATTGATCCCCCAGTAAAACCAGCACAACAGCAAGTTAAGTAGGAGAAACTCTTGAGAAGCCTAATTAAAGCAGTCCAGCTCGCAAAACAATACGAACACCAGGCGTCTGACCCGTTCGCTCGCTGCCAATGAATGCGAATGGAGCCCAACTTAACGCTGCTCGTTTGGCACCGACTGCAACTTCCCGCTGACAACTTCATTTCTAATAATCAATCGCGACGATCCACCGTACGTTGTCGTCATTGTCGCTGCTTCAATACGAGCGTTAAGCTGACGGATCTTCAAGTTGGCGTGTAGTGCGTGCAGATGGATTTTTGTAGGCCGGGGCGATAATGTTTTGAGCAATAGTGTGGCAGGGACGAGGCAGTAAAGCGGCTTTTGTCTATACGAACGGGCCATCTGGAGCCGTGCCTCAGGCTCCACGGCTCCACGGCTGTCCGAGGAGTTTTCGCCGAAGCAGCCCGGCTAATTGAGCTACTGGGACACGGGAAGCCTTGAGAACTTCAAGGCCACAAAGTCAAAGAAGTACATTTTCCGCAAGTGAAAGCAGGCCTACTTAGCTGGCGAGCAGGCCAGAATCCAAACTGAACGTGAAACCCCACATAATATATGAAGGGATGCAAAGGCGTGACTTGGGAGTGCAGTCAGGCTTGTTAAAAGGGCAAACTTTCACATAAAAAGGGTGCAAAGCGCAGCATGAGCTTAAAGATCTCTAAACAGATCTTGACAGGAAAAAAAACCTCACACAGCTCATTAACAGTGAGACCACATCTACAGTATCTCCTGCATTTCAGACGGATGGCAAGAGGCATACGCAGAATATCAACAAATACAAATGATGATGATATAAAAACCACACACGTGTATGTAGGCTACATATGCACATATACAATACATACATTCAGAGCCCATTAACTCCTATCAACTCTATATTACGCAGGTTCTAGATAACGGTTACGCAGGTCTCCACGCAACGGTGAACACATCAACAAAGGCTGCTTGCAAAGATCCTCACCACAAGCTAGCTAGCGTTCCTAATGAACCTCCGCAACGAACACCAAAATAAGTGAACGCTCACTTGAGACTGACTGCGAGCCTCGTTTCAGTTGGGGAGAGATTAAAAACTGACCTGGTTTAACTGGGTTTCTCAACATTGTTGGCTAGTATTCCTCAACAGAACAATGTAATATTGACTGTAAAGGTCCAAAATGAAGATATAAACCATACATCAAGTATTAATACTAATAGTAGCCTACTTGATTAGTACTAATGCTAGTAGTAATTATAATAGTCACTATAAAGTCACTTTTTACAATAGCCTGGATCCAGTCCCCATAATTGCAAACCCAACCCAATTCAACTTATTCACCACGAACCCACTTTACCACAAACCATTCCATAAATGGGCTATAGATTTCTATAATCATTTGTCTGAAGAAAAAAAAACAACAACCCCATAACCTATTCATGTAAGGAATGCATTAATGTCTATCCTAGGCACAATAATGACATTGGTTCAGCGGGTGTGTGTAATGAACACGGACCTAATGTTACAGAATAGGCCACATATTATAGCTAGGAGACCAAAGGCAGCACAGTGCCGGGCAACCAAATTGCAGAGTGACCAGTCGAGGTATGAGCGCTGTCGCTAAGCAGCGGCGACTACGGAGGGCGGGGGTCCACCCCGTTCGGCGAAAGCTTAATTAATAACCTTAAATAATCGTATTCACGCTCGAGACACGATTTCCAAAGTGCGAGTGAACAAAAAGAGGTGCATTAATTTGTTTTACACATAAGACTAAAACTATACATAGGCCTTTTGCATGCAGTACCATAACATTCCCTGCTCCCCAGAGGGAATGTTGGCTCATCTGGATCCACAAGGGCTCTGGCAAGTTGCACTGCGGTCCCGGATTCATAGCAGCAACTGCCGTTGATTGCTCTTGACAGCTTCTAATTAGCCATCATTAAACAGATCTTGGAGCCTTGGGCCAGGAGCTGGATAATTGTAGATGTCATGGCCTATGTGTATGTTTATGGTGGAACAACACTGCTGAAATGACACATTGGCTCATACCAATGTTGAAATGGCTGATTAGAGAAGCCACTGCATTATAATTAGTATAAGATGCGCTGTATGTAAAATAACTCTCATAATAATGACAATAGTGTGTGATGGCTTTATGGCAGTAGTTCTAGAGCTTTTCCAGTGGATGTAATATTTCTGTTAGCACTAAAAACAACACGTTTTGAAGATGATGAAACGGAATTATAAAATTGATTTAATTCCAAAATATTTAAACCATCTCACCTCCTCCACAAAAATCTTTGGGTGTCCTTATCTCTACTTTACTGTATCACCGATCTATATCTAGGGAGCTGCTCTTTGTCGAAGGTGTGAATATACCTCAAGACAAAGGGGGAGAGATCATAGAGAGAGAGAAAGAGAGAGAGAGAGAAACTGCACCAAGTCTGTTTAGAGACTCAGCACTTTAAAAAAAAATCCCAGAATCCCCTGCGGGCCGAAACACAGGAGCCACGGTGAATTCTGATTAAGTCTGCCCAGAGAGGAGGGCTTGCCCTCCAGACGCGTGTCACAAACCAAGGACAGGACACAGTCGACCACTGCCATCTGAGAGTCTGTGTGTGCGTGTTTGTGTACTGAACTATGATGGCACCATCAGAACCACTGAACCACACTAGCTTTAATTGCACTGAATAAAACAATGAATTGCAGAACGTTTTAATTGTTACCCAACCACATATTTAATATTGACTCTCTGGGAATATTAAGCATGCCAATATGCATTACTCAGTGAT
The DNA here is from genome assembly GCA_025447815.1 of Percopsis transmontana. Taxonomy (NCBI): domain Eukaryota; kingdom Metazoa; phylum Chordata; class Actinopteri; order Percopsiformes; family Percopsidae; genus Percopsis; species Percopsis transmontana. Next base: position 4,869 of record JAOEHI010052332.1, on the reverse strand, counting down.
TTCTATTGCATTGTAAAATTAATTTAGCCGCCAGCTAGCATAAAAGACCAATTAACTTCTATGGGTTCAAAGTGCACGCCAACAGTTAATGCTGCATTAAAGAAATATCCAACTGGCAGAGTTTCTTTTTAAGAGAACAAAGCTAATGTGAAACTATTTGATGCAAACCATCCGTTTATCCCCTAAAACCTCCCAGTTAAGAAAATGTTTGATACGTCCAGTATCTCAATGTGTCACTCCCCAGACTGCCCAAACAATTAACGCTACGGCCACTAGATGGCACTGTGGCAGCTTTCGTCATCTGCTCTGACAGCAGTAACAGTTGACTGAAGATCCTTTAATGACAAATAGTTTTGAGGAAACATTAAGATTCCATTTGGTGGTACCGTCTAAAACGTGCGTGTGTGCGCGCGTGTGTGTGTAGATAGAGACAAAAATATAAATAACGAGAGAGAGAGAGAGAGAGAGCACGAAAGAGGGACCAAGAGGTAAAGAAATTATGATTGCCTTTGGTACAGAATACTGTGAGTGTTTATGTGTGTGTGTGTGTGTGCACATGTGTGCGTGCAGTGGCAGAGACAAAGAAGCCTGTTGAAACACATATGGTCTTCCCACACACAACGCCCACCTTCCCTGTCAGACTCCCTGCTGGCTGTAACCTGCTCCTGCACCCACCGCTGAAGGCTGTGCATATGTGCTTGTACTTGTGTGTGTGTGTGTGTGTGTGGGGGTGTGCACATATTTCTGACAGCAAGGGGAGGAGACACAGAAAAGTCTGAGGTGACGGGGTGTAAAGATGCATTACAGTAATTACACGTACAAGTGTGAGTGTGTGTGTGGGTGCGTGTGTGTATGTGTGTGTGTGTGTGTGTCGGGTTCCCGATGCCAAGCAGGTATATAAATGGGCCCCATAAGCATGATGTTTTATCTGAGAGCGACGGTGCAATAACAGAGAGCAAACAGAGCTTCATGCTACAGCTCCTGGATGCTAACCTACAGGGACAGAGTGCATATGAAGCACAGCGGACCACAGCAACAGTCTGGGTTGGGGCTAGGCTTCTAAGTCAACTACCAGCACCCCTGTTATCAACAATACATTTTTCATGTTGCCTTTACAAACAGGTTCTCTGTCGTCTGAGATGTCACGTAGATGGGATTAAAGTCCTCCTTTTGTCTGAAGGAATCTCTGCATTAGTCGTAGTGAACACTACCAAGGCTGAAGCACTTGTCAGTCGCAATTCATCAGTCATTTTCAATTTTGCAGACATCATAAATGCCACGTTTTGCCACTTCCTGAGCTCAATGGGGGGTGCCTTAGTTAATTGGCCAGAAGGGGAAAGAACGGGAAAAATATGTATCTGTGTAACACACAGACACCGCATGGGGCGTGTGCATGTAGCCATTTTTCATCCAATTATATGGTACAGATTACATTTACGCGTCGGCCTATATAAATGTGCGTTAGGACAGTCTGCGATGCCCCATATAGAAATACTATTCTAAATACATTTGACACAGTAATGGGTAGGTGCGTGCTTGTACATTTGCACCATGTGTTATTGCAGTGTGGATCTGAATGCTTTTATGCAAGTGTGTGGGTGTGTGCTTTGCTTTCATATATGCGTGTGTGAATCCACTCTGGTGTGTGTGTGTGTGTGTGTGTGAGAGAGAGTGTTAGTGTGAGTGAGAGAGAGAGAGAGAGTCTGAGGTGCTGGCCTGTCGCGGTGTAGTGCGGACCAATTAAAACGGCGGAGATTGATGACCGGGGTTTGTGGGTAACGGCAGTGGTGGTAGCAGCTAGCAGACAGCTGCTTCCTGCAGACAACAGGAAATGAGACGGGCTCGTTTAGCTGACGCCGCCAACATCGCCGAGCCTCAGAGACAAATCGCCCTGCCTCTCTTGCAACGCCCTCTTCCATCTCTTTATCCGTTTCTCATTCCACCACAACCCTGTTGTTAACAGGGATGCAGTCACGGTACAAGCAGCTGATGTAGTCCACATAAACGTAAAATAAAAAGAAACATGAAAGAGGTTGTTGTTGTAGACGTTTAAAGAGACTCTTCTAGCTAAAAGCAACATTACAAAAATAATGTTTTGGTTTGAACCTCTTAAGAGCGCATGCCCTTCCCCGCACCTGAATGGTGATTGGCTCCTCTCATTGGCTCACACATTCTCTGCCCCTCCCCCTTACAGCAAAATGCATAGTTGTGTTTAAAACATAAACGGTGAGAGGGGGCAGGAATTTGGGGTTCTGGGTGCTATTTTAGTTCAAATTAGCACGGTGCCACTGCACAATGCCCTTCTGCCCAGTGTTCAACCAGGGGACCCTTGAACTGCAATGAACATGTAAAACCCAAATCTAATTATTACGGACAAATGTTATTAATTGTTTCACTCAATAATTTATGGTATTACAAATTCATATTTGTGTTATAGCACGATTTAGGTTCAGCCACTAATCCAAAACCTTGCGTCAGTTTATGTGGTTGCGTGTATGCACACGAAACGACAGCAACCGTTGCAATAAGACTAAAACTAGAACAGAATATTACATAAATACGCAGCAGCAGTAAAGATGCATGGGCCACATTCTAAAGCCAATTACCACATTTGTTTTGTAACCATGGTTCATTTCTGATTCGTTTCATTTTTAATTTCTAATGGCAGACAACAGAAGCCTGCCCCACTCATGTTGCACCACACCAATAGGTTGCCCAGGGTAATCTCTAACAGACCCAGCCAAAACTGCAGGCTGCGGTGTTCCTGTTACTGTACAATCAGGTTCTTTCAAGCCTTTAGCCACCCCACCAACAAATTAATTCAGCTCTCAATTCTTGGACACACACACACACACACACACACACACAATACCATACTGTAGATATCCCCCCAGGCCCCGGTTGTTTCCATCTTTTATTGTCCTATGAATGGAGGTGGGCTGGGGGGAAGCTGGGTAGTTCCACTCTCTAACACGCTACATTGAACCTTAAGGCGCACCGAGTGGAGAGGGCGGCCGGCTTCTGGCCTAAATAATAGGAGCCTATAGGAAGCAAATGGCAGCCTTTGTCCATATCACATCACAGTCAATGCAGGCAGAGAGAGGTGAGTGCACTCTTTACAGAAGGTTAAAAGGCCCCATCAAACCCTTTGGTCAGGACAACTTCATTTGGGATGTTCCTTCTTAATAAGACATACCATTTGCTCATTCAGAGCCACCACACACACACACACACACACACAAGCTAATGACAATATAAAATCAGACAAGAGCAGGTGTGCAGTTCAATGTTCTGTATAGTTTGTTTGTACTCTGCTCTGCACTCGAGAACTGAAGTGTTCAATTCCCTAATTAAAAAACATTTATTTGATAAACTGAACACAAATACCAAGTGGCTTCCAGCAGGTGCTGGTTCATAGAAACACGACGTGTAGGGGAGACTGCACTAATAAAGTCAGCTGGCACGTGTTCTTCATTTTTACCGCTCTGTGTGTATTCTAACACAGGCCTTATCTCCAAAAGTGTTGAGAACCCCTATTCTCTATTTTAGCTCTAGCGTCCAGAAACACACCAAGGTGACCTTGAACCAGAAATTCGAGGCTTAGGGCCTAATTCTGTTGGCGTTTCTCTCCGCAAAGTCACTTCTCAGTCTCAGCAAAAATCAGGGGAGAGAGAGGGAGAGAGAGAGAGCGAGAGAGACTGGGGGAGGTCTTTGGGCCCAATTAAAGCAAGTGTTTGCGCTATGATTTAGCTAGCTCCTCGGAAAGCCAAAGAGAAGAGGCAAGCGGGAAAACGCACACAAGTCAGCTTCTTGGCGCTTTCTACGGTGGATTCTCAGCTGCCTTGGCTTCCACTGAGCCTCTGCTGAAAGTTGGCATACGAGTACAAGTCGAACTTTGTAAAGGTGAAACGGAGAGGCACGTAGAAGACAATTGGGTACAGTGTGGGAGCCAAACCGATCGAAGGAGTTGGAAGCATTAATGACAAATCAGGGACTTCCTGCATTCCCTCCCTCCATGCACAAAAAACTTACAAAGACAAACGCACGCACGCACACACACACACACCTTTCTACAGTATTGGCAGTTCAAGGTGATTGTCACTGAAGGGCACTCATAGTCGCAGGAAATGACTAAGCTGAAATGAACTGGACAACTATCCCTGGGAGAGGCGAGTGTGAAGGCACTTTTCAACTTGGACGGAACTACTGAGAAAAACACTTAACCTCGACGCGCAATGGCCCTGCAGCGGCCGCGGACATGAGCAGTGTATTTTAGCCCAAAGGGAGAGGCACCGGAAAATGCTTCTGTAGAGAGGAGGCAAGTGGAGGTGGAAAAAAAATAAAATAAGTATATATATATATAAACAGTATATATATATAAAAATGCTTTTGGTGAGGAACTGAAAATGGGTTTTGATACCTTCTCGGTTTGTTTTGTTTGTTTTTCTTCTCCTACGAGTGACAACGACCCTAGGTGTTCCCAGGGTCCTAATATGTCTCATCTCAGCACTCTCACCTGGGCTTGCGCGTGCGTGCGTTGTCTGTGCGTATATTCCAGTTCCCATAGCGAATGACGCACAGCATTGCATTGGCACGTCTCCTATCTCCGACTCTAAACGTGCTGCTAGAATTGGCCATGTCGCATCCTACTCACCTCAGATGAGGAAAAAACATATACTTCTTATTTATCACCAGCGTCGGGCCTTAGCAGACACCCCGTATCTCCCCCCGGAAACCTCTCCTCTCTCTCCTGTTTTCTTTTTTTTAACCCTTAAAGGGCGGGGCCCGCCGCGGGCGGGGGGGGGGGGTGGGGGGGGGGGGGGGGGGGGGGGGGGGGGGGGGGGGGGGGGGGGGGGGGGGGGGGGGGGG
>JAOEHI010052331.1:0-16894 GCA_025447815.1 Percopsis transmontana | reverse complement strand
TTAATAAGAACACTAGTTACATTTAATAAGAACACAAGTTACATTTACTAAGAACACTAGTTACATTTAATAAGAACGCTAGTTAGAGTAAAGTTAAAAACAGGAAAAGAACAGAAGACCTGGTAAGAAATAATTAGAGCTAAATAGTGACATAATCTGCTTTAAATGCTTCCCATAATCAGCCCACATACATTGACATTGTACTATTTTGACCCGTCAGTCATTGCCAAGTAGTGTGCACGTGTGTGTGTGTGAGAGAGGTCTTGGTCCGTCATATTCAGCACCTTGGACAGGTCTTCTCAGACACTGGGTGTGGAGACATCTTTCATGTCCAAAGGTTTCACCTCTAAAGTCTAATTTGTCTGATTTTTGTGTTTTTGTCGTTCTAATGAGGATATTCTATCCATATTTGCTGGCAGGTAAACAGCTAAAAGCCCCTGTGTCAAATGGTATGTGATTACCACTTGTGTCTTGATATCCTGTTGAGTCTTTTAACAGCAGGATATCAGTACTTCTACTAAAGTGTGAATTGTCATTCCTATTTGCACACCTGCCTATCAGGTTAAAGGGACTGGGGTTGGGTGAGGGTATTGGCAAATTCCACTCAAAAGCACCAGTCATAAAGGGGGTGACCAGAGTCTAAACACGCCCAGAGCGAATAGAGGTCTGACCAGAGAGTGTAATGTCCTGTCAGTGTGATGTCATCATCCTGTGCCTTAAACCCCTTAACTCACACAGATGTTGTGAAATAGCTGGCGGCTCCCTCCTCCTGTCGGACAGAGTGAAGCAAACCGCATTACAAGAGAACCAATTGAAAGAAGTCCTCAGTCGTGCCTCCCCAACAGACCCTAGACAGTACTGCGAAGACGTGTAAATCCTATACTTTTAATACTTTGTGGGCGGATAGATAGATGGCTTTCCACTTTCACTGTCCTCTTCACTGGTGCTTCCTTAATCCCTCCTAAATGATTATCACTACTGCACCAATAATTGTATTTTTTTGTATTTATAGTTATTTTTAATAATAATAATAATAATAATAATTGATTGATTGATAATTGATTGATTTTATGACATTGCATGCATTTCAAATGCAACATTTCAAATGTTGTTGCCTGCCAAGTCAAAATATAATAAATATGAATCTGAAAGCCTCCTTAAATGCCCTCAAATCTCTCAAAAGTGACCCCACTCATTACAATCACCCAATTATAATCATTAAAAAAAAAACTTTTATCCAAAGCGACTGTAAGAAGCAGGCAATGTTCTAACTAGCGCCGACCCGGTGGAGAGGATGAGCTCCTTTAGGGACCTCGGGGTCCACATCACGAGGAGCTCACATGGACCTCACACATCATCACTCAGCGCCTGAACCACCTGAGACGCCTCAGGCCCGGAAAGCCTTTCACCTGGGTGTGCGCTGTCCGGATCCTGAGCGAGTAATCCTGCCAGCCCACTAGTGGGACTGTTATTATGGACTGTAGGCCTACACATTGTACATACTGTATATTGTATATTTTCCATATGGCTACTTACTGTACACAAACAAGACAAAAGACTCCAATGGCGTTGTGACTGTTTACCGTGCTCATGAGACAATAAAAACGTTGAACTTTGAACGTGAACTAGGGGGTTAGGCATCCTCCTGAAAGATGCCTACAGTTAGGCCAACTCCGGGGCTCGAACCCATGACCTGCCCCCCGTTGGAACATATGCCCCACCATGTCTCCCGTGGATGTGGGCTATCTGAGCACAAAGGCAGCTGAGAGGAACCGCCAAAGCACACACGCACACACAGCACAGGTGCTCATCCCACTGGTTCAAACCACCAGGCGCCCGAAGGAGCCGGAGTCACGTACTCGGGCCTCCTCAAACAGATGGACTCTGTGGTGGAGGCTTGCTGTGCATCAGTGGGAGACATAACGGGTACATGGAAAACTGTTTGGGACCAGTGTTGAAGGTAACGCATTAGAAAGTAACACATTAGAAAGTAACCCATTACTGTAATCGCATTAATGTAACGCATTAGAAAGTAACACATTAGAAAGTAACCCATTACTGTAATCGCATTAATGTAACACATTAGAAAGTAACGCATTACTGTAATCACATTACTGTAATCGCATTAGAAAGTAACCCATTACTGTAATCGCATTAATGTAACACATTAGAAAGTAACACATTAGAAAGTAACGCAATTACTGTACTGTAATCACATTAATGTAACGCATTAGAAGGTAAGGCATTACTGTAATCACATTACTGTAATCACATTAATGTAACGCATTAGAAGGTAAGGCATTACTGTTATCACATTAATGTAACGCATTAGAATGTAACGCATTACTGTAATCACATTAATGTAACGCATTAGAATGTAACACATTACTGTAATCACATTAATGTAACGCATTAGAAGGTAACGCATTACTGTAATCACATTAATGTAACGCATTAGAAGGTAACGCATTACTGTAATCACATTAATGTAACGCATTAGAATGTAACACATTACTGTAATCACATTAATGTAACGCATTAGAAGGTAACGCATTACTGTAATCACATTAATGTAACGCATTAGAAGGTAACGCATTACTGGTCGCATTACAGTTACTAATCAAATTGTGTGTGTCCTCCTTATTAGGATAGGGATTTGTGCTGATATGTGGGCATATGTAAGGTTTAACGTTAAACGAGTAGTGTAATTACTTTCCACAGAGAGTAATGCATTACTTATTTTTTTAAGTAATGTGTAATACATTACTTCTTTTGAGTAACGACCCCAGCGACTTCCTTATTAATCACAACTGTACAGTGATTGCATGTCAGTTGGATGTAAGTTGATCATCTATTGGAAAAAAACCTCTGACTCTCTGACTTTCAACTTCAAACTGATCCTTTCCAGATTTTAAGTTCAATGTGCCACTGGAGTTTGCACCTCAACACTAAACTCTCACATTAAATCACATTACTGCATCAATCACAGTTCTTTATAGACGTCCGCAAGCAAACTACTCTACATATCGGTACTCAAAGAACAAGAGAAGGTTTTGGTTCTCCCATTCTAACTGGTGCAGCAAAAGTGACATCAAGAGAGTCAATAAAATGTCAAGCCGGTGTCTGCGCACACAGCCCTGAGAAGAACTCTTAACGCAGGATTACATGTAGGTGTACGGGCTTTAAAATATAGCCTCATGTATTTGATAGATAGACACAGACACAGCTAGATGGGTAGAGACAGACAGACATGGATAGATAGCCTACTATAGATAGACATACATGTAGATAGATATCAAGAATGAATCAGGCATTAGCCTACATTAAACATTAGGTTACTTAGAATAGAATCATTTCTAAATTCAGTCAACATCTTAGATAAATGTAGGGAGCTAACGCATAAGATAGCAAATTGTGAATAAACGGGGGTGCTTTGCTTAGAGCTGAAGACTATTATAACGACACTAGGTCTCACAATGGCTGCCTATAGTGCTTCCAGTTTCCGCCTTGCAGCTGCATATTAAACAGTGCCAGAGGGATGTCAATCGTCCTCACATGTATTATGGCTTAATAACACACGTCTTATGGGCGGTCCACTAGAAGCCACTACTAGAAGCGAGCCAATGCATTCGTACACCATGAGTCTCGCGTTTAAACGGATAACTCAACATGTGAAAATACAGACATGTAGCGCACTGAGTAAAAGAAGAAGAAAATGGCGTGCCACGCCATAACTCATTAGGCTACTACTGCTTTTTATGGTTGGCAATGGCGTAGGGCGTGTACAGGGGGAGACAACATACACACTCGTATAAACGAAGACATATAGAGTATTGTTGATGCATTGTGACTGTCAGAATTAGCTGTTAAAAGCGATAGTTTGGACTTTAACAGGTAATCCATATTCATCCGCTGTCCCTGCTCCAGCCTCACACAGCGGAGGACCCGGATGAGACTGTCATGGCGGCGGTCGCTGACCTGGGAAAGTGAAGAGAAAAAGAAGGTAAAATTTACTGTTGTACTGAGCGTTTATCAAACTGGCAGACCGTAACACTGAATGTAGGTAACACGCTGTGTTACCTGGCATGGAATGACTGTTAATAACCAATACGCTTTGCTGTAAAATGTTCAGGTTGTCGTGGGCGGAGGGTTATTTTGTTGCCAAATAAGTCGTTATTAAACTCTACCGCCATTGAAATGTAGTGAAGTAGCGCCGTTATTATTGAACTAAGAGAAATGACCAGAGTAAAATATTGACTCTGTCCTTCAACTTGCTCGTCTACAACTGTTGCCCGTCTAACCTTAATTCCTCTAATAATGCAGCCCAATCTTCCGTGTTCTAAACTTAGGAGACTGTTAAGAGCCGGCACAGTGCGAATAAATTCAATTATTCCGCATCTGCAAATCTAGGGTGGATATTTCCATCCTCCCCACAGTGCAACCGCTGCCTGCCATCTGAAGGACTTGAGCCATGTCAGATGCACTTTTGGGACAGACGGCAACTTTTACTGTTGTCTAATGTAGACTCCATGTCCTGTTGTTGTATTGTGGCATCTGCTTGTGTCCTCCTGTCCTGCAAAGACATATCCTAGGTTTTATGAATAGGATTTACCTGGCTACACGTTTGCTTTGCATTAATAAACACATGCAAGTAAGTGTTTCCTGTAGCTGTAGATTTATTTTTAATATCATAATATAATGCTCAGTTTATATAAAGAACTTAGAATTAGTAACTTTAGGTTTCAGACTAGATTTTGTCATGACAAATGTTTTTACGAAGCCGTGTAAAATTAGACGTGTGGCTGTGAATCCAGTAGCTTGTGGACAGTAGAGTCATAAAATCCTGGCAGCCATTTTTTCCCCCAACATGGCCGCCTCAGACCCACTGACAGCTGAGCCAGCCATATGGAGCTTAACCACTGCACGAGCTCTCCGCTAATAATTTTACATTTCTAATATTGAGTGAAATTACAAATTGAGTTTTGTTGTGAATAACACCTTTGTCACATTGTCACAGGAAAAGACTGTTATATTGCTTGTGTGTGGGCTGTGGCCATTTTGCTTAAATATCAACCCTCTTTTAGTTTACAGTTTAGGTAAACCTGTGTACAGATCCTTGGCCCTGTTTTTGATTTGTGTAAGGATAAATCGGCTGTTTAATTTACCTGTTGCCTTGTAGGTTTGAGCCGTGAAACGCCAGATGTGGCCCTTTGAACTCTGATAGATGTTTGGTTGTCCCATTTATTTTCCTATATAATGTCTTTAGTGAATATAAACTGAAACTCGTACACTATGTAAAATCTGAGTAGAAATACGAGTAAGTGCAACAATATTGGACAATTTCGGAGAGAAAACCGCAGGCTAAATAGGCATAAAGTTTGTGTTATTTAATCCATGATGTGGTTCCCCTCCTTTGATTAGCGGCCCCTGGGTATTTTTAATTTGAGACCCCTGGTGTAAAATTATCATTGGAGTGTGAAAGGGGAAAAAAATCCAGGGTAATATTTCCACATCAGACTAAATTGTGCTGCTGTATCACTAGAAAACCAGCGTGGGGGGAAAAACAGATTAGCCCGATTGTTACGTTGTTTTCCAAGATGCCTTGCCCTACACGGACGCAAGACAGAGCTTATATCAGTGGCTTTGTGCAGAGCAATCTCCATAGTTTTGTTTTTTAAATTATCTTATAAGGTCATAAGAACACCAGATTGTCTAGCCTCTAGTGTAGCATTCTATAACTAGCTACATGTGTAGCATTCTATAACTAGCTACATATGTAGCATTCTATAACTAGCTACATATGTAGCATTATATAATTGCTGTCAATGGGGGTGAAACGATTAATTGATCACCAGAGAATTACTCATTGTAAATTAGGGTTGGGCAATATGGCGAATACATCGGGAACAGACAAGGGGCTGAACACATTGCCAGTGTATTTTTTTTCTGCTGGTATTTTGCTTATTTATAGTCCTTTTTTTGTTTTGATTATGTAGGATGTTTGTTACATTTGATCTGGTTTGGTTTCACATTGCTTTTTTGCGAGCGCATTTCACCACGTCACCTGCGTAGGCTGCGTCTCACTATACTTTATATACTATAAATGGATTGGTTTGTAGACGGGCGTGCGTCCTCTTGTGTGGAGACAGACAATAAGGTGGAAGGTATCAGCAGGAAGAATGGGAAAACCTTGTGCAATAATCCTTTGACAGGGTCAAATATTGAATGTTTTTAGCTAGGTGAAGCAATTTAGCATATTGTGACGCCGATTGTGTTCCTCTCCAGTGTGCGTAGTTTTCAGAGTTATAATAATAATACGACTCTCTCTGTTGCTCTGCAAGCGAACCCCAAAATTAATGCCTTTGTTCTATCTTTGTTCTGTAATTGAAAAATAATATAATTTATTACATCTATAGCATAAATCATTCACCCTGCAAAGCTCCCCACTTCAGAACCCCCTGTGTTAGAAAACCCTAACCAGATCATCTCTCCATGCAACGCTCACTGTGTCTCTATGTATTTCCCTCCCTCTCTCCCAACAGACTGTGGAGTCAAGCTCCTGTTCTTCAGAGAGAAGATGAGCTCATGTTTATTCAGGTTTTCCCCTGAAGACTAAAGGTAATAACTACTAATCTCTCTTTGTCCAAAAGTCCACAATCCTAGTTCCCATGAACTTTGTTCACGTGCAAGACTTGAGCTACCATGATGTTTGGATGTCCTGTGCTGTTGTACAGTATATTTGTTAGGCTTGGCCATCATTGAAATTATAATAATGTTCTTGTTTTTCTTGTGCAGATATCTTTAAACTATGGACGAAGCTACGCCCAATGATTCATCTGATACTGGCAGCTTCACCAAGTCAGAGGAGCAGAGGCAGGAGATGAAAGACTTTGTGTACAAGCATTTAAAAATGACAACGGATCATTCTGAGCCAGTCATCTGCGATCCTGTAGACTGTTCCATCGAAGAAACTGTGAGTCCCACGAAGACTGAGTCAAAAAAGAAATTTAACTGTAAAAACCAACAGGGGGCTGTTTTCTCCGGGAAGATCCTTAGCTTCGGCTGTTCGGTCTGTAAAGACGATATCACATATAGCCCCAATGACCTCCTTAAGCATTTCCAAGGGGCCCACAAGGGCACCCTTCCTACCTACCCCTGTGATCTCTGTGGCTTTGTCACAAATGAGTTCCCCGTTCTCCAGCGCCATCGCATCAGGCACAGGAACACTCTGGTCGCGTGCGAGATCTGCAACGACGGGGTCCAGTACTCGCTGCTTTTGCTCACACGCCACTATATCATGCGGCACAGTCTGAACGGCCACTTCTACTGTGACAAATGCGAGTTTACAACCGTCGACGCGGGGACATTTGTTCAGCACATCCACCGGCACAACGAGAACCGCCTCAAGTGCCTCAAGTGTTGTCACGTCAGTGCCAACGACGAGGAGCACCAGAAGCACGTGAAGGTTCACTCTGGCAGCTTGCCCGCCATCTGCCCGGTGTGCGGTTACTGCACCACGAGGAGCGAGTACCTGGCGAAACACATGTTTAACGTCCACGGCGAGGAGACGGACAGGAAGAGAGTATGGAGGGCTATGGAGGACGGTTCCCCCGCAGACTCCGCTGCAGGATTGAAACTTTTGCTGAAGAAAAGCCCCTCTGTCGACGGAGAAGCAAAGGAGTCTAAATGGAAGTCGAAACTGAACTGCCATTCTGGAAGTTTACCAAACAAAAACGGGGGATGTTTCAGTTCTGAGGAGAATGAAGACTTTGAGGACTCGGAACAGCAGTCCGAGGAAACGTCGTTGTCACAGGAATGTGACAACGGTTCAGCTTCAGACACCAATCACAACAATCCCAACGGCCTGACTGTTCTCATGGTCAAGAATAAAATCTCCCTTCCTCCCAACTGTACAACTAAAGTAATTGGGTTCAAGGTGGTTGATGGCAAGAAGCATCTAGTTCTCAAAGTCATACCAACAGGAAAAGTAGAGCCGTCCACTCAGAATCTTTGTGTGAAAGTCGTGGGATCTGCGGAAAGAACGCCTGATAAAAGTAAATACTTGGTGGAGAACGGGGAGTGCTGTAATAGTGACTGTTCCCCATGCCCCCCCATGGCCATTACTCATCAGGACGATATTATGGCAGTGAAGGTCAAGATAGAGGAGGAAGAAACGTCCGTAAGCAGCTTTCCCCCCGAACAGGCTGAACTGGAAAGGTCGCCGAAACCCCTGACCTCTGATTCAGTGTCTGATCGCACATCTGTAAACGCTGACATATCTTCACCGTTGAGGTCAAAACGGGGTCAGAAGTCCTCCCCTAAAGCAGCTTCTCAAAACGTGTCGCGAAGCCGTGGCACTGCGGAGCTGGAAACGGATAACGGTGATAACGCCGTGGAAACCGATGACCAATCGTTGTTAAAAAATGCTTCAGAAAACACTGTTTTCACGGTCGGGGAGATCAAACGTCTTTCTGAGGCAAATAATCACTTGCATAAAGGTACTAATAGAAAAACACAAATGACTCCTCCCAGTTCGGAACCAGAGCCGCCTTCAGACACTTCCATTAAAGAAACAGAAACGGTAGCAAATCGCACGCAAAGTGCACCAAACCAAGAAGTATTTAGTTTTCATAATTATTCAAAGGAAACGTGTAGCATTCTACCTAACACCACCCAAACTCTGGACAGTTTGCCTGAAATGTCAGCAGACAATGAGGGTGTTGGTGGACAGGAATCTGCTCCGTGGAGTTTGACTTTGAGCGATTCTCCACCACCGTGTTTCGAAGGTGGAGATGTGGATGCAGGTAAGGCATCAGACGTGGAAGTGGACGAGTGCGTCGATAACGTTGAGGATCCGTCCACCGAGGACGAAACTCCCGAGTCGGTACTTCGAGACTTCAACATCATCAAAGTTGAGGAGGACAGCATACCTGTGAGTAGAAACCCGCCCGAGAACAGGAGCAGTTCAGCTTCCCTGGGCCGTATCGTAGAAGAACATTCAGACGCAATCATCACACACCAGCTTAATAAAGAAAGAACTGAAAACTCATCTGCTAGTAATGAATCTGTACAGCCAACAAAGACAACCCTACGAATTCTTCAAACGCCAGAGGGTAAGAAACAAATGCTCTTGCAGACCGCTGAGAGTCAATATGCCATTCCAGTGCAGCTCAAGGGCAGCCCAGGTTTTAAGCTGATAACTACATCGACCAGTCCTCAGATTAAAGTGTCTTACATGAAGCCAGGATTTGGACGGGCAGGTAATCCTACTGGTCTGACGGCCTCTCAAAACGGCAGCGTAGTCGCGTCAGCATCCGCGGGCGGGGCGGGTAAAACGCTTCTCTCCGCGTCGGGCGTCGTTGGCAACACCTCAAGTCACTACATCATCAACAGCACAGGTTTGAAGGGTCCTGTTGTCTTGTCGAGCACAGCGCACGGCACGGGCGCGGACAAGTCTGTGACCACGCACCCCAACTGTTACTTGGTACAGAGGTCACTGCCAATTGTTCAGGCGCCAGGCAACGCTGGCTTCAAACTGGCCAGCTCGCAGGTACCGGTGGGTTCGCGGCCAGTTCTGGCTATGCCTGTGAACACTGCGGAGAAATCCAATAGCTCGCAAACTGGGCGTCAGGCCTTCCTGGTTCGGTACATCTCCCAGGCCAAGTCAGGGATTCTTGTAAATAATTCTGATGGGAAGACTGTAACTATGTCTGGCCAACCAAGTGACGGTGTTTCTTCCAAAGTCGTGCTGAAGATTGTCACACCTACATCCGGTCTTCTCACAAGTGTTGCTCCCAGCTCAACCAACCAGCCCCTGTTTCTGGCCACCAGGCCACAGACCCAGTGTTTCTTGGTGTCCTCCAATAAATCTGGCCCAGATGCTCCCGCGGGAACGAGTACGCTCATCCCCCTTCCGAGCGCCGCTCAGAAACGTGTGGTTTCCTGTCTTCTACCCTCCCAGCCCGGTCTAAAAGCAAAGGTAAAGCCGTATACGGGGGAGAAGCTCACCCTAGTTCCCCGGCCGATTCGGCCACCAAGCCAAAGAAAAAGGCGCAGGAAGCAGCTGTTTGACGAGCTGCCGGTGTCGTCCAATAAAGCCCGTAGACTCGCCGGCAGAGTGGCAGCGGCTGAGAAAGAGACTCCCGTCTTGTGGCGGCCCGCGGCTGCGAACAGCGAGCGCGTACTGCGGCTCTCCCCCTTCAGCCCCGTGCAGCCGGTGAAGTGCCCCCGCAGGCACCAGCCCGTGGTGGTGCTCAACCACCCGGACGCCGACATCCCCGAGGTCGCCGGCATCATGCGGGCGGTCAGCCGCCACCGGGGGGCCGTGGCCAAGGTGGCCCTCTCACGGCACACCGTGCGGGCCCTCTCCGAGCTGGGCCAGGCCGCGAGGGCACCGGGCGGCGGGCCCCGGCCACGCCCCCGGGCGCGGGCGGCGCAGAGCTGCGTGCGCGAGAGATTCCTCCTCAAGCTGAAGCTGAGGAAGAGGAACAGGAGGAAGTACGAGGTGGTGCGGTCCGGGTCTGTGCCCGGGCCCACGGGGATGCCCTCGCCGTTCCACTGCTGGTTCTGCGGACGGGTGTTCAGCAGCCAGGAGGCATGGGTCGGCCATGGACAGCGCCACCTGATGGAGGCCACCAGAGACTGGAATAAGCTATTCTGAAGCGGTGGCGGCTGTGAGGGGTTAATATAGTGTTATGAGGTAACTACTGTATACTATAGACACTTTCCCATTCTACTTTTACTATCGCCGCAGTTTCTATTCCTGTAAATAACTAAATATATTCTAAAATAGCCCGTTTTTTCATATGTAAATATTCTGGTATGGTGTAAATATTTTTTTAACCGTGTACAAACATGTATAGGACAAACTGAACTGTGAAACCGGTGCACACTGTAATAATAAGCACTGGCCTCCAGAGGCATCAGCAGCGGTCTGAACAGGTAGTTGTGCTCAGGTAACTTCATATTCTGATTCAACTAATCCCGTTTTTAAAAACCACGTATGTGTTTTTATTTTATTGCTGTAGGCTAACGTAGAGGGGGCGGAAAAGAGATCATAAGGGATGTTTTAGGTTTTTTTTCTTATCCTTTTTATCCTGTGCAAGAGAAGAAAATAGTTTTTTGTAAAGTTCCCCCATCGGTCTGACTGAAATATTTTGTACTTGTGTTGTAAACATCTTGGGGTACGTGTCTCCTTTTCGGAAGGAAGACTTATCCCAGGGCTGTTGTTGTTGTTGTCTGTCTGCATCATGTGATCACCACACTAGTGATTTAATGCAGCCAGGGCGAGAGGGGTGCTTATGTTCTACGTTATGAATACGGCTCGCTATGCAGCCGCTTCGCTCCTCGCTCCTCAAATCAGGTTCCCAACCTCAAGCTCTCCCAGTTGGGTCACATTTGATTCACTTCCAATTATGCTTGTTGCATCGGAGAGGTGGTTTGTCAATGACTTCACCTTCATCTGTGAATATATTTTAAGTTTAGCAACTCAAATATGGATATTTGATAAAAAATTGATTGGTCCCTTTTTTGTTATGTTAACGATGGAGCCAAAATGTATTACATTAATGCTAAATACTCAGTTTAAATACTCACATTAACAAGAACGTTGTTATGGCTGTAAATACAGAATATTTTAATGGTGTTTTAATTTTATTTTTGAATTTTAAACTTAATTTTCAAGTTATGTAAACTGCAGCAAGTCATGTGTTCCCTGCGAGGGTTGGACATCAAAGAATGTTGTATTCTGCACAATATGCAAGAGTTACTGAGCAGTGCAATGTTCCCATGTCCAAAACATCTCGCCTCAAGCGAGAGAGACTATCTTAAAATGTGCATGTTTTTGCTTTAAGGATTGAAAATAGTGAACATGTTTGTAAAGGAAGTTAATATTCTCACTCATAAGAGCACATTAGTGTGTGTTCTATATAATTTGTTTGGCTACAGCTGTTGGAGTGTGTCTGTTACCAGAGAACCACACCGACACTTGTAGGAGCTTCAGTTCACAATGTGTTTCTCCCCATCAGCCGTTTTGTTGCCTTAAACATTCTTAATTCTTTAGAAGGCACGACAATTGTTACCCGTAGTCGGTTATTCACACTCTGAAATCCAAAGTAACAAGTCCAGCTTTTTTCCAGTTTATTGGGACCTTTACAGATGTTCCTTTTTTTAAAAATGTTTTTAAAAACACAACTGATTTTGAAGCTCATTGCATCATTTTAGTTGTTTAGCGGTTTCATGAACTGAAGTTTGAAAACTCGCATTTTTATATAAGGAAGCCATATATGTAGATTATTTTTCCACTACAAACAATGCATGGCCCTGTCCACCACTTATTCACAGTTTAGGTGGCCCAACTGATAAAACTGATGCACATTGTGGATTCATGTTAAAACATTGTCTATTCTCTATTCTATATGCGGGTTTTGTCATCTTTAGTGTTGTGATAACAAAAAGCCGCTAGCAAACAATTCTTCATATCGTGATCAAGCTTACTTGGTAAACGCTAAACCAAATTAGTGCATCACTTTGCCACTTGTGTGGTCATAGTCCCACATTTGTTTGAATGACAAAAAATATGATTTTTACATATATTTTACCAAATGAACGTTATTGAAACCCATTTCAACTAAGCTGTCTGTTCTCCAATCATGTTCCGTGTCGGGTTCAGCTGCCCAGTACACTAATGCACATTATTCCTGTTTAACAGTTTGTTATAGTCCTGTATTTACAGAATACATTTTTATTTCCTTGCAAGTGCCTCAGAAGTCCTTTTGCAGGTTGACCACATTGTACTGTATTTCCCTGTCCCACTTTTGGATTCTCTTTCCTGAATAAATGTAAATACATTTTGGAACATATGTCCTTTTATTGGTCACGACACATAATCTAGCACACGTTAGACCTCGCAAATGTAAGCACGCTGACACCTTTTAATGGTTTAATAGAAATGCTGATTTGATTATTGTTTGAATCGCTGATGAATGATACATCTGAATGATACATCTGAGAGATTATGATGATCAGTCATGTTTATTCATGGATGAATTAGGCAGTTTGTCACCATTGCTCTTACATTCATGCTAAAAGTATCCTCAAGAGGGCAGTGTGCGATGAAATGCTGTGTCCTTTCTCTCAGTAAATACAAGTCGCTGAACTGTAGCTTAATTCTCTGGGTTGCAAAATAATGATAGAAACAGCAGTGGAGTCCAACTCACCTCTTGAAAGAGATGGATATTTCTTTTACAGATGAGCCCTGATGCAGCACATAAGCAGAAAGCCGTGCGTTGGAACACAAGCATGATAAAACAGTCCTTGGGTTCAGCGGTTTTTAACTAGCCCCTCAAAAGTGTCTCAGGGGAATCTATAGGCCTACTCTGTCCATGTCCGGACAACTTATACGTCGTGGTTAAAGTTACAGAGATTTAACATGTCCCTGCCACGTCCCACAGTTTAATGAACTGCTGCGCCTACAAAGGGGGGCAGTTGTGTTTCACAATACAATAAATGCCATCAATGATATATCATGTTGTATGCCTACATCTGAGGACGAGCAGGCTGCTGTGTGGAGGCTTTGGACTACCTCTCTCACGCTGGGATGGCCTCCCCCCACCCCCCACCCTGCATGTGTAAATATTTAAAAGGGACCAGATGCATTTAAGTATATAAAGATCTCCGCTCTGCTCCTCACACACACACAGCGCTGCTGGGCGGAGGGATGCGTTCGATACCAGCTTAAGCATTCAACGCCCTTTGACTGTATTAATTGACGGGTGTCTTCGGTGATTTGACAGCAGGATGAAACCGTTGTGGACGGGGCTGGCGGGGGGTGGGGTGGGGTGGGCGGTGGTGGGTGCCGGCATGGGCAGAGATGGCTCTGCCGGCTTGTGCAGGATCTCTATATAGGTCACACTCACATCAGGGATGTCTGTACAGCGCCGAGAAGTGGTCTGACAGAGCCGTAGGCTGGGGGGGGTGTGTGGGTGGGTGTGTGTGTGTGTGTGGGGGGTTATAGCGTACAGCGGAGAGAGAGACATGAAATATGAAATACACCGTGGTGCAGACATCTAGAGCCATGATACCACAATGCGCGGCGAGTTCATCAGCATAAACTCCTTCAATAATTCCTAGAACAGTGATTCTCACCCCTTGTTTGACCGCCCCGTTTGACAACCGCTACGACTGCTGCTCCTGTAAGCGATAAGTTCATGGAGACACAAACGCAGGCGATGGATGGATTAATGCTAATCATGACAAGTAATACACAGTACAGGGTCATGTTGCCTTGGTTACTGCTAGTGTCAAATTAATGGCATTCTAATGTCTGACTGACTGACTCGCATAGTCTTGTATACAGAACCGTCTCTTCCTGTTCATCATCTACTGTATTCATGTGCAGACCCTGCTTGGCCTGGATCTGGGCCCATTATTGTATGCTGTGTAAACAGTCACAATCCCTCCAAAACCAACTGATATCATCCTATATGAAAGCTTGTAAAGGTTCTACATCCCTTTATTAAATCAGTCAAGATTAATCGGAAATGTCCTTGGTCCAGTCACGCGAAAGGAGGGACAACAGATTACCTGCCTACCTGTCGGACTCAGCGAGAGTTGGTTTGAATCAAATGACCTGTGGTGTGTTAGGTCCTTTTCTTCCTATGTGAAGTCTCCCTGTGCCTTTAAATGGTGTGTGTGTGTGTGTGTGTGTGTGTGTGGCTGGTGCAGTGTTGCATGAGAAATAGTTTCTTTGCATCCATGGTTACGTCACTTCACTTCACACTCAGATCTATACTATAGTTTTCTTATGAAGCGGGATTCCTAACCGCATTCATGCCATGTAAGGCCATCATTTATCGAATGTGTGTGGGACTCCATCATAAACTCCATAATTTAAATTAGGTTTCTAAAACGTGTCACATTAATACAGCACATTGTAACATTTAAATGCATAAAATAAAACATCACGATGCAGCCATAATGCAGTCTGAGCCTGAACATCAAAATAAATATTTATAAGCTGTCCTTTTGAATGTCCTGGTCTCTCCGATTTGAAAGTAAATATGTTAAAATATGTTTGGATTTAGATTTCCTCCTGTAACAGCATTTAACCGCTGTAGAACCCAACGGACGACAGTCAGTATTCAACATACTCCATCCTTTATCAAGTATCTTCATAGCATTTCAAGATAATCTAATTGATAAGGACAGAACCAAACATGCGTCAACTAAACATGGTTCATCACCCTTGGACAAATCCCAGAAAGTCCTTGTCTCTCTGCTGTAACTTTAATCAATTTGGTCATTGACATGAATAATTAGAATATGAAAGGACGTCAGGTCTAATGTATTACTACATCATATTAACACATAGGATACGCAAAAACAGAGATAAACAGACCAAAGAAATATCAAACCAGTTAAATCTTTGTTTTTAATATAATATATACTTATTTATTTTTATTTTTTTACAATGTACTGGTGTGGCTTCATCTAATATACCTGTATATCCATTTTTGTCTTTAAACACCCCACATAGATAGTGGTAAATATATAGTTTATAAACATTATCTTCCAGTGTCTCGTCAAAGCATTTATTCAGTTGTGAGGATAACACAGGATATGTATTTTGGTCATTTTTATGTGTTCACAGTTTCAGCGCAAGGTTTCACCCAAAGGTCCTCTAATACAGTGTTTCTCTACTGGCGGGTCCTGAACCCAAAAGTGGCAGCGCTTTTATCCTGAAAGGTGCCTAGGTGTTGTGAACAGAGCATCGTAGACATCGTGGATCACTGCACAAACTGTTGTGTGTAATAAATTATAACGGTTCGGAAATGAAAGTATTTTCGGGTGGTGACGTAACCACGGCTACACGCTGGTCCTGAGGTCGGCCCAGCGGAGGACCTCTGCTCTTGTACAGTGTTGCAGACATCAATGATCCAGAATGGAGACACGCCACACACGTCCAATATTTAACATGGCCTGAAAATAAGATGATCATTTCCACGTGTGCAGCCATGTAAGTGACCCTGGGATCCTGGGATTCATTCATCACAGGTGTGATGTTTCATGTGGGGGGTCTTTTCACAGTGACAACGGGCCTATCATTTTGGGCACCATGCAAAAACAGTGCTTTGAAGCATTTCTCATGATCATTAACTATGCCTCATACAGTGTAATTATAAATACTATAAATAGTGCTAGTGCAGTATTTACACATAAAGGATCTTCAACTCTGATAGAAAACAGAAACTCAGCAGGCCTTTGAGGCCCTTACAGTTGAAATCATGGATATCACGTCAAGTCAAACTATGTTCGTTTGTTACCAGACCTTCAACGCGACGATCGGAACATTTGTCTTGACTTCCGTAAGGCTGTATCAACGTTTAATACCCACTGTGTAATGTATGTACAAATACCACATTGTTGCCACAAACACATGCACTCTCACATGCACAACCACCAAGTGTAAAACATAGCGCACATCGTTTGTTGAAAAGAGAAACGGTGTTAAGTGATGTTACTTTGAACAAAAAGGACATCCCTGAAATCTGTCCAGCAGCAGAAAGCCGTGGGATTAATATTTGATCCTACAGCATCACATGTAAAACACGAGGGATTTAGATGGTGGAGTGGGGGGGGGGGGGGGGTGAAGGGGGGTGGGGAGGGTTGTATTGACAACATACTGCTTCTTTCTGAAAGGAAAACAAACATCAGGGTTGTGCTCCGAATGTGCTCCAATGTATTTGAAGTGAAACTCCCCTCTCATTGGCCAGCGACTAGGGGGCAGGCTAGGTGTCATACTAGGGGGCAGGCTGGGTGTCATACTAGGGGGCAGGCTGGGTGTACTACTAGGGTGCAGGCTGGGTGTATATCTGAAGAGCGGCCTGTTTGGAAT
>JAOEHI010052330.1:0-16897 GCA_025447815.1 Percopsis transmontana | reverse complement strand
GGTGTTTCGGTGTGTTTGGGTGGTCAGTGTTGGTTTGTCGCCCCGAAAACATTGGGGGGAAAAAAAACTTTGGCCCCCCCCCCCCCCCCCCCACACACACACACACCCCCTCCCTCCCTCCCTCCCTCACACACGCAGGCAGAAGTGCACCATGGGAAATAACTTCATAGCAAATGGAGCATTTCGTGTTATTGATCAGCAACGCCTACTTACTTCAGCTCATATTTCCTCAGTGCTATGAAGCTGAAACTCACTATTACAATAAATGGAGTGCAGCTTCACGGCATCAGAAACCCCTAAGGGGGAAAAAGTATCAAAACAATAAAAAATAAAGATTTAATATTATCATGCAGCACACCACACTAAGAGTTTTCTCTAGCTCCAAAAACCTACATATGTCTAACATCACAGGAACAAACATCATTCCATACCTCATAAAAACAACACATAACGACAAGAGATACACAGAGTAAGGTGATATATCACTAGCTCAGAGAAGCACCAGAGGAGCCTTCGGTGACCTTTGACCTCTTTAACATGACCTTGGCAGAGGTCATTGCAGATTTATCAAACAACATAATGACAGTTAGCCCTGCCATTGCTCACCAGCACTTGCCTCTCCCTGCGGGAAAACACGATATAGGGGCCACATAAAAAGCAATAACACACATCTGCCATCACGCTTTCCAATCGCTTACTTCATATTGCAACTGACAGCTGACTGTCTCGCCATCTCCCTCCCTAGTTCTGTTCCTCCCGCTAACATACTGTAACCCAAGCAAGCTACACGTCACATATGAACGCCCGTTAGGGCTTGGCTGGTGCGATGCTGGGTTCTCCTTCGTAAGAGAGCCATTTTTCTGTTACAGCTCCCACTTTCTTCTTCCTCCTCATTCCACTGAGGGCTATAGAAAAAGGCATGACTCATATCACTTCCTATTGGCTGGCTACAGGTCCCAAATCTGCCATCTTCTACCCAACCACTGTGTCCTAACTACCAACAAACTACCAATGCGCTGGGTTGTCCCATACACACAAGTTGTATTTGTGCTGCAGGCTCAGCTTCATTTATTGACACGCAACAAAATCTAGAATTGTGCTACGAATCACTACAATGATCGGTGATGGCGCACTAATTACATGCACCAAATGATATTAAAACCACCTGTCAGTAGGAATGTCTTCAATTAATGCACAATGGCATTTCAAAGTGTGTCATCCTGAAGCCGCGCCTTTCTTCTGTGGCGTTTTGTATATTTAAGTGGCAAAGTACACCGCCACCTACTGGCATGGCATACACTTGTTTTTGCATTTCCATGTGTATGGGGAGGAGTTCTCAAAACACTGTCGTGAGGATGCAAATCTTTTTGCAAAACGCAACAAACTCAGTTTTTGCAACAAAAAGTTCTAATTTCTGTGAGAACGGAGTCTAAGTTTCTCAATTGCTACTGTAGCCACAAACTAAAAGTGTGTTAAGGTGTTATTTAGTTATAAGAGCATCCACCAAGTTTCATATTATACATCCATGGAAAATTTTAAGACACCACTGCATATTTTTAAAAATACAGTGTAATAATATAAATATAGAAATATATATTAAATAATTTAAAAAACTAATATATATATATATTAAACATGAATAAAAGGTTACATATTTTTTTTAAATTTGCAGTGGTCTTTTTTCCATAGCTGTATATATTAAACTTTGCCAACACTCTTCCTAACCAACCTTTAGTTCCTCTCTTAAAATGCAAATCCTCTTCTCGCCTTGTTCAGTTTGAGCGTCAGACATGCAGACAGCCTAAGGATTGTGTGACAAGCCTGACAGGCACCCCACTGAGAGATTTAGCACCCCTTCATTCGTTTAAAACACTCAGAATATGAAGACTGCTCTGTCCACAAGTTCCCTTTTTAAAAAGCGGTTATCATCACAGATGATAGTTACTGAATTTAATTGCATATATCTGTCTTTGCCGCAACTATCAAGTGCATTAAATTAAATAAGAATTCACAAACGTCTTATTTAATTAACACAACTGAGAAAAACTAAAGTAAAACGGGACAGAGGTGTCATTCTTCTTGAGACGTGCATTCTATTTCCTGCCTTTTAGCACTTACCATATTGCATTCCTATACAAGGCAAAAAAATGACACTTACAAAAAGGAGTAGTGTGCATAGTTTGACTCCACACGCCCCTCACTAAGCAAATATGTTCATAGTTTTGTAGTCATTGCATGGGATCCCAGGATACTGCAGCAACACATCAAGGTAAAAAGGTATCTGTGGCTTTAACCTCAATATTTTGAACCCACAAACGAGGATGAATGAAAAGGCTGCCGCCCAGCGGAGTGCTTTAAGGCCACAACAAGTCAGTGACGATTGTGTAGCTGGATGCTAAGTACACTAAAAAGCTGCAATTATCGGACTATTCAGTGGACCTGAAGGAGAACGTGGGTGCCCATCTGTCAAGCACCATCAGAAGTATCTGAGGAATTGAGGTGAAATGCTCTGACACACCCAGTCTTCCTAAAATGTCTCTGTGGCCAACCCAGCCCAAAGAAACACCACCTTTTCACCCCACGTGAATTATAGATGTCAGCCCTATTTACGAATAAAGAAGTGAAATCAGCAATAGAGTGCACCAACACACACACACAGAGGAAGGAGGGGGTAAAAAAACAAAAAAAAACACAAAGAAACAAAAAAAAAAAAAATCAAGCCTTATTTAACAGGATTGGGCTGGATAGTAGGCTGGGGCATTCAGGCATCAGCCCCATACTGTGAGGCGGCCTGCATTTTGAGAAACACACACAGACACACATACATATAAACCAGCCCCATGCTGTGCTGAGCCGTGCTTTCAAACCCACTCTACAGATGGGATGTGATAGGTTGTGAGGACGATTCAGGCAAGGTGGGTACACACACACAGACACAAACATGTACCCAAATGTAAAAATGCCCATACACATATATATATACATATATATACACATATATATATATATGGCAATGTTACATTGGAATGTTCAATATATAAAGCACATACAACATTTTTGAAAATAAAATGATACGACACTGGCAGCAGAACCTGTCTTGACCAAACGTCAGCACAGACCCCCTACTGTGGTGCATTAAGCTGCTGGCCCGCTATTAGCCTCCATCACACACACCCACTGACTGTCTTTGGGCTAGCAGTGCAAGCATGCAAGCACATACATGTGTGTTCCATCTGTCCAAAACAGTTTTATTCCCCCCCTTTCTTATGATTTTCACATTGTGGACTTCCAACTTGAAGACTTACAAAAACACACAGGAAGAACCTTTGGGCTATTGCTGTCCTGGTGCTGCACTCTCCCAGTCACAATTAGACACATTATGTGGAGAGGCAGGATTTAACTCTTAGCCCTGGGATTCTTCAAGCAACACTACTACTGTTGAAAATAAAATGCCACAAAAACAAGCTATTCCTGTGGGTGATGGGTGATGCTGGGGTATGTAAGGCATTAGCTTACAGTACATGGTGTGCTTTTATTTCATTCCATTGCAAAACGTAATGCCGTTATGAGACCAAATAGTGTTGATGATGTGTCTACATAAGAAACAGTTCCCAGCTAGCAATAATGGTATGTTCAAATAAAGTCTAAATAGGCATGGCAAAAATGTGCTGAGCAGTATTGATGCTTGCCTTCCTTGACGACTTTGCAGAAATATGCGTAATAATGAAGGATTGTTGACTAGTGTATGCCCATGATTCAAACCCTGTACAAGTGACCAATATACCATCAAGGACAGGAAACCCCCGCTAAAACCAATAAAGTCAGTTAAGAACAGGGA
Organism: Percopsis transmontana; assembly: GCA_025447815.1. Taxonomy (NCBI): domain Eukaryota; kingdom Metazoa; phylum Chordata; class Actinopteri; order Percopsiformes; family Percopsidae; genus Percopsis; species Percopsis transmontana. The sequence continues at coordinate 13,059 of JAOEHI010052330.1, read as the reverse complement.
CATAACCAGCTTTTATTCACATTACAGCCATTCAGGCCAAAGCTGGCTTTGTTTTGTCGTTTCGCATTTCCTAGTAAACAAGCTTAAATGAGAGAAGCTCATTACTTCACCCTCAGCGCTGGTGGCAGACAATTGGCTCTGACTAATTATTGCTGAGGAGGAACGCCTTCAGGATAAGAAAGTTCAATAGTTTCACAATCTGGCCCAATAGGGGGTGAATGACTAGAGAAGTATTTAAGTAGGTTATATTTCAACTGACGCTGCATTTTTTTGCCATTAGCTCTGGCAGGAACCGTTGCTAAATACGGAGCCAACTGCTGAGTTTGTATCTGGATTTTAGAGGATTCCAAGTTGAATGAAGACTAATCTTTTAAGACCAACTGCCCAGTAGTAGAGAAATACCTGTAATCATTGTGGATATCAGACTCACTGAGCATCTATCTGCTAGTGAAATGCAGTAAAGATGCATAATAAATCAATTTCTGCATTACCTTTAGTGCCTGACCATCCATGCCCTGGACAACAAATGTTTTTGTACGATCTAAACCAAAACAAGTGAGCATTAGGCCCTTAGTTCTTTCTTTACATTGTATAAATTAAATGATTGGTCTTATAGTTAGGGGTAGTGAAAACAATCTTTTTGACCAATCATGCCATACATAGCTGTAAAGAACAAAGAACAGAACCTCAGAGAATTTTACCATGGCAATCACTGAAAACAAAATATTAAATGTAGCAGTGGTATAACCAGAGGGGCTTATATATGTTTCTGATTCATAATGTCTCATTCGTGTAGTCTAATCTACATTAATGTGGATATTGATTCACAGAGCATTTGTCTGCTTGCCTTTCGGCCATTTTCTGCTGGCATGGCGACTTAATGACCACAAAGTATCGGGCCACTTTAAAGTGGTGTGTGTTTGGTGGGTATGCCTTACTGGAAAACAAACTAATCAATCAAACATTAAATAGATACATAAAGTAGCATATAATATTAAACGGAAAGGATTTTGGTGACAAATCGAAGCAAAGCATTCCAGCGCAGCCGATTCTACAAAACAACTGCTGAAATTCATCCTTGAACAACAGAGGTCTTTTGCTGCTTCAAACATTCAAGGACAGTAGATAATGAATTGGACCAAATAGTAAATAAACAAAAAAAAAAACAGCACAATTCCCAGATTTAAATGGAAGGCGTTGTAAGCAGCGGCCCACGCCAGGCAGGCAGTGCTTTGGTGGAGGCTCTCATACAGCCCTGGGGTTACTGGGGCTGACCCAGCAGGATACCAGGGCTCAGCTAAACTCTACCTCCCCTCAGTGTGTGTGTGTTCACATTCCACTTGAATGTAGGCTAATGCCCTGCAGAAGTGACAGATTGAATGCCAATCACGGGGCTGTTTCAAAACCAGCCAAAGGCTTGCTTGCTTGCTTACTCTGTGTGTGTGTGTGTGTGTGTGTGTGTGTGTGTGTGTGTGCGAGCGCATAAAGGGTTGAACACATACGTAAAAAATAGCCTTTGGTAAACAATTGTAAAGGTCACATTAAATTTGAGCTTGTTTATGAGTTACTGTTATTTTCTGAAGAGATAAACATTTCTAACCTTAATATCAGTCTTTCAGTTTCTTTAAAGCTGTCGTCAGGCCAAAATAAACCTGTACAACTGTACTACATTAAAAGAGTGGATGAAAATGATTTTAGACAGTTTACTTGAAGGCAGTCTTGCTCATGATCAGTGGTTCATCTTCTTGATAACTTCACAGATTACAAAATGGGTTCTTTAGAGACCCTTTTTCACCTGCATAGCTTGTCGAGAGCAGAGGAAAAGTGACCACAAAAACGAGGACCAAACCAGGACCAATGTTAAGGTTACCAGGCCATAGACAATTACATGCAGTGGAAAAGTGGCTTAGGTTGTTGAATAGGATACTATATGTAAATTATGCTGTCGGATGGATTTTCACTTTAACATTTCTCAAATAATTTTATTTACCAAGCCCCGACCTTTTGCCTATAGTAAATACAGGGTGAGAAATCAATGAGGCAAAAATCAGTACAGCTTCCTTCAGCTAACATTTAAGTGATTAGCAAATGCATGAACTGCCAAGGGCTATTATGCCTAATCACCCCCCCCACACACACACACACACACACACACACACAGGGGTTGAGGTCATATATATACATACATACATACATACATACATACATACATACACACACACACATGTTCAATGGGGTTGGGGTCAGGACTGCTGGCAGACCATTCCATCCTCTCCACTCCCAAATTTTGGAGGTAGTCTCTGATAAACCCCGCTGTGGGAACCAGCGTTGTCATCTTGGAGGATAGAGTTTGGTCCCAGACTGTGGAGATATGAGATTGCCACTGGTTGCAGAATTTCATCTTGAAATCTCTCTGCATTGAGATTGCCTCCAATGATGACCAGCCAAATTTTTCCAGGGAGATGCAACAGCAAAGAAAAGTTGTTTGGAATTGTCAGACGATTTGGCAAATTTGTAATTACGGCCAACCCACATACTCAGCTCTGCTGCTCATCCCACAAACGCATGTTCCTTACAAATGTGGCACCATTTAAAGGGAAATATTCAGGCTTCCCAATGGTATACGATTTATTTCCAAGAAGCATTATTACAACAAAGAAATAATCTACCAAACACAAATTCTTACTTTTTGTGCGTACTTTTTATATATACAGTGCTGAATTTTAGGAGGGAGCTACAACATAATGGCATTTAACTAAAAGGTTGTGTTGTTGGTTATACTGTCCCTCTGAAAGAGAAAGTATACTTTCCACAGACAAATTTGTTTTCAAAGAAATGAAGGCCCTGTTCGTTATAATTTTTTCTTTCTGCTGCTCTGCTTGTTCTACCAATAGCCAGTTTGCCTGTAGTCCACAATTAACGGTCATAACATAGATCCCCAAACTTCAGTTAAGTCCTATAGGAACAATAGACTTTTAAATAACCTGAGGCAATGATACATATTAACAACTGTGGTAAAAACAGTATAAACACAGCTACAGCTACACCTACAATCTGGATTTATTCCAAGAGTTCAATTTGTGTGCTGTGTGTCCCTTTTCAATTAACATTCATGTTTATTTATTTATTTTATTCCCTTTTTTATGCCTTCATGGTTCATGAATATTGAAATGAATGTAAATATAATGTGGGAATTGGAGTATTTTGTGAAATGGAAAGAATTCCAAGTTGGGTTTTAATGCGTTCAGCATACAGTACACTCCCCTGGTCATACAAATTACAGCAGAGGACTTGAACACACACACACACACAAACACAGTGTTTTAATGACATGCTGTTCAGCAACTGTTTCTCATGCATTCTGCGTTCATCGATTTGAGAGGTCTGACATCGAATCACGCTATGGATTTCATCATTTCAATACACACACACAAATATTCATGCTAATTGACTTTTTAGCATTCATGAGCCAAAGCATTAGCATTTATAATACTACAGAGTGAGTGGTTCCTGGTGCCTCGCTCCTGGTTGAGGGAGATATAAGCAACAGAAAACTGTGTTCACAAGGTGAACTGGAAGCATGCCAAATTCTCTGGATGGTTAGGAATCTAACCACACATGATAATGTTGCAGCATGTCAAAAGCAAAAATCAAATTGAGACTAAAACTTCCCACTAAAAAAGTGGAGAAATCAGTTTGGTGATGTTTAAAAGTCAAATAATATATTTTACTATATGGAACATAATGCACACATGCATAGAAGAAAGCTATCATCATCTAAACACTCATTTATATTACAGTACCGACACTGCCCAAGCCTAAAATGTTTGGCAGGCTGGAACAAGTTCCTATGGCCAAACATCACAGCCCATATATTAATTCATGTATATTAGGGCTGGGTATTGGCACAGATGCCCGGATTCGATTCACAAGCTAAAAATTCAATTCAATAAGATTTGATTTGATAGGAATAAGATATCGAACACTATATAGCAGTTTTCCATATTTGGAGAGATGTTTAAGAAGCTCTAAAGGGAACATACACTTACAAATGCAGCAGTCACTGGAAACAACTTGCATATTGCTTTGCTTTTATCTGCAATGCCAGTATCAAGCTTACGGAATTATTGCATCTATTATTATTGAGTTTATTGAATATATTATTGAGTATTAGAGCCAGTTCTGTCCAGCTGCATACATGCAGCCCTTAGTAAAACAATCACTCACACTATAAGCATGCATAATGGCAAACTCTCATAAACCGCCCACATACATCTCACATTAACACACATGAGTGTGTCTTTTTGTGTGTGTGTGTAGAATGAGCACAAACGCACACAAACGCACTTCAGTTCCACACACTGTGTGGATGCCAGCCAGGCCCCAGTTCTCCAGAAGTAATAAACAGTCTATTCTTTGTATGTCTAAAAAAGGATAGAGGTCTGGTGAGACCCCCATGCCTTAATTTAAAACCCCTCAACTAATTTACAAGGACCACGGTTTCCAGCTGTGTGTGTGTGCGTGTTACCCATGCATTTTGGGCCTGTGATATCTTATGCGAGACCAACCCACATCTACCCACCCAGACAGACATACAAAAACGCTAGAATCACTTTGCAAGTCAAAACCACTAGTGCCTCAGTTCAAACAAATAGTTAAGGTCAGTTATCACACCACTTAAGGGAAGTCCACCCTCAAACATAGAAATTTAGAGAAATTAGATATGTCTAAGCCAAATAGACATTATGCCTTTTTATTTCACATTTTCTGATACCCACTATTCAATTTCAACAACACAGGTCCGCCTTCTGTCTCTCCCTGATGGAACTAATGATTCAAATTAAGAAAATCCTCCAACGAGGAGGGTGGTCCGTCTGGTCCCCTTTAACACGAGCTCTGCTCTTGAGCAAAGCCAGACAGCTCCCTGAATCGAGCCGCTGGTCTGCTGAGCCCCGCAAAACGAGGCAAGCAAAGCCGAGTGCTGCCGTTAGTTACGGCACGCTTACGGGGGCCCCCTCGGCCCGAGCTGTCCAACGCACTCAGCCACACCCACCGTATCGCTGGGGACTCTTTCTGGCAAGCCGCTGTGCTGGAAGGATAAGGTGTGGCCTGTGCCAATGAGAGTGTGTGTGTGTGTGTGTGTGTGTGTGTGTGTGTGTGTGTGTGTGTGTGTGTCTGTGTGTGGGGTGCCAGGAGGTGCGGGCATGGAGGCCAGCGTGTGACTAAGCACGAGGCAGACCGAGTAGCCTGCCAGCAGACGTGTGGCTGCCACCCTCTTAGCCTCTCCCTACTGATCTATGCAGATCATGTGGCAGTAAGCAGGGGACAATTCAAGAAAAATAGGGTGGGTGTGTGTGTGAGGTTGTTTCCCCTAAATGAATAGAACATTATTTGCATTAGCATTGGAACAGGGTGGTTTCTACTCACGATAACTCACGATAGCAAAAATTAACACGTGGCGTATGAAAACATTTTTCATACGCCACGTGTTCTTTTGTGCTTGCCAAAATCAAGAACTAGAAGATTAGGACAGGGAAAGTGAAAGACAAACAAAGAAGGAGATTGCATTAATCACATTGTTTGAGACAGATTGTTGGGTTTTAATACAGACATATTCAGTTTTGATTAGTGATGGGATTTTCACTTTCTTCTCTCAGTAGTCGTATAAATATTTTCTAGTCGAGTCAATAAGTCGGACGTTCTACATGAACGTGATTTTAATGTTGATGTTGCCAACTGCCACTATTTAAATAAATCAATAAACAGAACATTTCCGTCTATACACTAGCTCAGAAATATAACTGCAAAACCCACTGCGCTAGATAGCCTACAGCATAACAGCATGGCAATATTAAACTATATGCCACAGTTTCATCCAACAAGTCTTGATAAAGTTTAAACTACATAAGGAGACGGTTCAAAGAAGAAATAATACCTTCCATGCATGTTCCTATAAAATATTTTAACAAGTTTGTTCACTGTTGAGGGAAAGGCTGGCGGCTCCACTACTGTCTTTGTGATTAATGATAATTGTTTAGCTACACTGCCACATGCAGTGTAGCATGGCTCCAAAACTATGGAGCTAAATCCGGGCCAAAACTTTTGTAATTGAAAAACTTTCATTTGAAACAGAAAGTTCAAGTTTTGAACTTAAACTTTGAAAAATACAATACAATATATTCAAACTAAAAGTAAGTGTAGGAAAAGCTTTTTTCAGTTTAAATATTATTTTGATTCAATTCTTGAATTATTTATTAAAAATTTTCCCTTCATTTTCCCCAAATATTCTGCTTGCTCGTTCAAGGAGTGCGTGTACACACTCAAATTTGTCTTGCGCGCTTGCGAACCCGACTGTCCTTTCGCTCTCAGATTTCCTCTCAAGTCCTCAGCCAATGGGAATAGGTTTTGGGTTCGGACCAGTGAAATAGTTCCCCTACTTCATAGGACACCGCAATGGCAGACGAGTCCTAAAGATGGAGTGACCAGGTCAACAAGATCCTCGTCCTCATACTGTAATTACAACGGAATATGAGAATAGGCTCTCTTTAGAAAAGCAACGCCATCTATCTAACGTAACCTCACAGTAATTACCAACCAGCTATCAACTCCAGCCAAGTCTGCAACTGAAAAAATAGGATCTGAAAGTGAAAAAAATATCTGAATCTGAAAACATAAAATCTTAAACTGGAAAAAACAAGACCTCAACTATCAAAATATACATGAAAGTGAAAAATGTGAATAAATAATTTATTCAAAATTCCAGAATTGAATAAAAATATTTAACGGATTTAAAAGCGCAGTGTGAAATCCATACACCGTTCTAATAAATTGGAATGGAAATTTTGAATTAAATGGTTTTCACAGCAATAGGTACGCAGCAAGTATTTTCAGCTCATGTAGAGTATTGCAATTTATCACGTATAGTGATACGTATCGCATCGTGAGGTCCTTGCCAATACCCAGCACTAATAATCATATGTTGACTCTTATTCGATTTACTTAAAAGGTACATTATGTAGGATTTAGAGGGTTCTGTTTTCATTAGTGTATAATCACCTGTAACAACAAATCATTGTTGTTACAGGTGATTATACACTTAGAATGAGCACTTCATATCTACATAGGGAGGAGGTCCTCCTCCACTGGGCCCGCTATGTTGCGCCGCCATGTTTCTACAGTAGCCCAGAAAGGACAAACCAAACACTGAATCTAGAGAGCAGCATTCACGTTTTCAGCATTCATGTTTATTTAATTGTGGGAAGCCAAAATTGTGATCGAGACCTCAATGCTAGATGCCACTAAATCGTACATACTGAACCTTTAAATGTAAATTTAAACGCATCTTAAATGTTTTGGCAACAATTCGGAACAATCTCATATTGTGATCAAACTGCTAGAGCCACTGCTAAGGGTAAAAACCCCATATATATGTATAAATCATTAAACACACACCCACCTGCCTACATCTACTCTGTGCTCCAGGCAGTGTATGCCCCCGATAAAGGCAAACTAATCAAAATGCTAAACAGTTTCAATCTTAAGATTTGTGTTTTCATGTGTGCATGTTCCAACTGTGTGTCACAGTAGGTGACAATTGGAACAGTGTTTATGTGGAAAAGAACACAGGAGAAATGGCAGAAAGCATGTACACACACACACACATTTATATTTTCAGTTGAAAGGAGGAATAGATGTGTAGCGGAAGGGCTGGGGCGATTCGTCAACCTAATCAATTACGAAAATACGTCTATTAGCGTGGTGTGCATCAACGCGTCACGCCAATGTTATCTTTGAGGGCAAGATGGCTTTGACTAATGACTTTTGTAAATGTATCTATTTGTCTACCAGCCCCAACGCAGTCCTTGCTAGCATAGCCTTATATCCTGTGCATTGAGCAAATTCTCCGCCACCACTGACGCAAAAAACTATCTAGTTAGCAGTTACCTGCTTCTAAAGGACGGGGATCTGACCTGCTTTCAATACGCTCCCATGTTAATCCGCGGGTGTCGTGCCAAAGAGTGAACGTCGGCCGAAATTTAAAAAAAATAAAATTATATATATATATATATAAAAATAAAAGCCATTTGTAAATTACACTCCATTTTCCAAATATAAACAAGGATATTAAGACTAACCTATTGCCTACAATCATCTCATACCTATAAACTGCAGACACTTGTTTGGCCACAATTTTGATTATTCGGTTAACATTAAAAGACATACCATTGCTATTACCACGGCCATATCTATGTATTTGCACATTATGACTGTTTGAGCCAGATAAAAGCAGCTGTAGATGTATATAAACTAGGCGATACAGCTTTATAAGGCTGTGTGCTCTCCCGCCGACGGGCCAACCAAGGCAGCAGTCAGCTGGGCCAAATTGCCAGTCAGGCCAGCTGGGAAAAGTCCAGGTCGCCCCAACGCCCAGTCCGGCAGTGCATCTAAGGACGTAATGTACTGTGGTGTGTGCCGCTAGCTGCACCTATAGCAAGCCAGCACCAAGTAGGCTAATGTTTGCCGTACTCGCGTATTTCTGTGAGATCATGTTGGTAACGTAGCGTTGGCGATGGCTCGCAGTAGGGGGATACTATATAAAACTTGGGCACCAACATGAGATATTTTTGAAGTTTTTGTGGCCACAGGCCATCGGACCATGGTTTAATGTTGAACCCTGATATGTATACAGTATGTCAGTAAACTTCTATATACTATTACCATGAATTGAATATGTGTACACACTGATTATCATCAGAGGTGTGTGTGTGCGCGCACTTTATAGAGTTTCTGAAGTGGTCCTCGGCAGGGTTCTTCACAGTGCAGCTGTTTAACACCCACAGGTCAGCTTCTGAAGGGTCGTCTGAGAACACAGAAAAAACACAATATATGCTGATTATTTTTCAGTTCTATGATGAATCATTTTCATTCATATCTACTGTCTAGCTACATATCTAGCTGTGATGTGTCGTACTCCCCATTCCTTAACAATAAATCGAGAGATATTTTACAAATAAAATGTACAATCACGAATCCAGGACTTTAATTGTATCGGTGCTTTACCAATAAAAGGAAGAAAAAAAATCTTAAAATGATCTTAACGACCATAACACACACACAAAAAAACATAGCAACTAGCTAAAACCACTTTGGCCGGTGGAAACACCCTACCATGCGGCATTGCAGCGGACCCCGCATACATTTACAACTCCAATCTTTAGCAATGGTAAAGTGTTTGGTCAGGGAAGTTGTGAATAAAACCTGCCAAAAGTGACTGTTATAACATGTAATTCTAAGCATCAGATGCCTTTTCAGAATTTAATTCATCTTAATTCATCAGTAAAAAGTTTTTGAAGCCCGTAACTTGCTTTTGCAAAACATTACCGCAGGGTTTTGGCATCCTTCTAACCCTATACACATTATAGGGGAGTGTGGCAGGTCATGTGACACAACTCAGGATGATGGTGGCAACACACACACACACGGGATATAGCATGGTGGCTGTGTATAACTAGCTCCTTTACGCCACATTGAACCATATATTTCACTTAGCATTCACTTTGCCTGCTGCAGTCAAGCATACACGCGTACAAGATCGCGTACAAGATCGCCGGCACCGGCATTCACAGCACCCTACGGTGGCCCTTAATAACACACACATGCGGGTCACAACATGCAAGGAGGGCGGCAGTTGACCCAGCACACCTTGCCATGGCTAAGCCACACACACACACACACACACACACAGAGCTACTTATACAGGTATGAGGCCAAGGACAGGGTGCGATGGGCCAACACTATTCATCAACTAACGTCCAGTGAGACCTAAAGGAAAGGAAAGGACACTACATGGTCAATCATAGATGCTCAAGGTCTGTATGTTTAAACAGTGAGTGTCTTGTCTGTATGTGCACGCCTCATCCAAATAACACAATACACTTGACCCTGGACACAAAACTAAATAGGCCTTATACTTAAGAGAGAAGAAAGCATAGAGGTATTTTAAGTAAGTTGCCAATGTTTGATGCTATGGGTGTAAAGGTGTGTTTGTGGAGTTAACTACTGTATAACTTGTTTTTGTTTTATTGTGAGTGCCGTTTCTCAGTGTTGGGCTATCAAGTGTCTAGGGGTCAGGATAGTCTAGTGGTCTAGGTGTTGGACTCCTAGATGGAAGGTCGTGGTTTCTAGCCCGCTCAGTAGAAACGTCACTACCGCAAACAAGGGGTTCATTTATGGGCGAACGTCGGCATGACGACTTGTTCTATACGTTGCCCTATAACTCACCAGACCTCAGGCTGGTGAGTTATAGCTAGAGCTAGATAAAAAGGGCTTAAACAACACATGACGCATATTAGCATGATAAATCATAGGTTATGTGGACTGTGTGGGTCTGTGTGTATAAACAAGAGTCTGCACAAGGAGGTTACATAGCAATATTGATTGGTCCAACAAATAAAAACACAGATGGCGATATGCAGCAATTATGCCTACCTTTATTTATCTAGGCTGTACTCTCACACTCTCACACACACACACACACACACAGGGAGTGGTCTCAGCTGTATGCCGGCTCTCTCCCCACTGTCCTGGGGGAGTCTTTCTAGAACAACAATAACAAGCGCTCAGTCACTGCCACACACACGTAAAATCAGTAACATAAAAGGATGTACTGAAAACTATGTGCACACACACACACACACACACACACACACGTTTAGTGCACACTCCACAATTATAGCCCCGATTTTCAACGGTCGTTAAATGTGAGCAGGTCACGCCCCAGACTCCCCGACACTTTCAAGCATCTAACCCTGAAATCATCGGCACCAAGTCCTGTAGTGTGTGAACAGATGTGCGATGACCTTTAACTGGCTCTGCAGAACAGACCATCCTGGCTGTCCAACCATACGGTCCTTTGCGTTTTGTCTTCTTCTCATCTCTTATATAGCGGGTCTTTTTCTGCCCATTTCGATTTCATATACATTTGAAAAAACTTCGTATCTGGCTGTATTGAGACCTCTGGCCCTCAAAAAGGTATGTGGTTACCGTAATGACATTAAATGACAGCCAGCTAGGCCATGGGTTGGCTCACAGCCTTCTGGCAAAAATCCAGTGACGTGAGTTTTGACCTTTGACCCTCATTAAACAAGTGTAGCATCGACTACACAGGCATTTGCTGCTAGCACACAAATGGTGCATGGAGCACCGCAGGTGTATAGTGGCAGAAATGCTGGGGGCTTTACGACGATAAAAGACAGCCGATGCAAGACAGTGTTGCGCTTTGAGGAGTCGTACTGTGTGAACTTTGTATTTGGCTTACATACTGTATGACAAAGCAGCCTCCTGTGTCATGTGGAAACTTGAGATCTACGGCTGATTAAAAAAAAAATTTTTTTTAAACTTTTTGTTTTCTCTTACTTCTAATCAATGGCATTAGTAACAGTGTTACAGTAGCTGCTAAGCTTGTAAATTGTAAATTACTAAGAGCATGGGTTCTTTATGTAGGCCCAGTGAATAAAAACTGGAGAGTTTAAACTGTGCATTGGGCAAGTATGCTATATACAGGTTGTATTGTACTTGTATTGTACTTTCGGCGGAGTAAATAGAGCTCCCAGAAGGTTCCTAGCTGGTTGGTGCACAACAGAAAAACAGACGGCACAAAGCCAATTCTAGGATCGTTTGAGTTAGATAAACTTTGAGGTAAGGATATGACTGACTGAGACAAACTGCAGTTAACAAGAGAAAATGATATAATAACTTAATTAGACAGCAAGCGTGTTCAGGAAAATGTAGCCACAGAGAAAGGTCTCAAAGCGACTGCCCTCAAAGAGCAAAAAATTCCAACCGGTTCTGTTGAGAAATCTGATAGCGACTATTTGCATGTGATTTGCATAGCTGACAGTTCAGCCAATGGCAGAGAAGAGATTTCATTATGATTTGCATGGCTATTTAGCTAATAGCCTAGTGGGCGAGTGTGTACTAAATGTGCTACCAGACGGTTGATGTTTTATCTGCGGTGAAAAGAACGAGAAGATAAGCCTGCCTCATGCTGCCTGTGTGCATGCATGTGTCATAAATAATCTGATCTGCTCCTTTATGCACTATGGTTTTTATTTTTTATATATACACACACACACACACACACATATATATATATATATACACACACACACATACATACACACATATACATATATACATACACATATATATATACACATACATACACACACACACACACACACACACACACACACACACACACGTATATATATACACACACACACACACACACACCATTATTCCTAATGACACCACACCCTGCATCATGGAACTGACGAGGGAGGGAGTACAGACACAGCTAGCTAGCTTAGCTTTATATGCAAGTAAAGTAGATATCTTATAGTAGATCATCTTTAACAGTGCTCTAGTAGTTACTATCATTGTTTGGTGGTTTCTGCATAGAGCTCTTCCTGCATATTGGAGAGCCAGTGGGCTACTAAAGGACATCAGCACAATAGGCACTGCTGTCCTTGGCCCACAGGTTCTGCTCCCAATGAGATTAGAGCAGGGCACCAGTCAGTCAGCCTGATGCCCAGATTAGGTGCCTGTCATCTACTAGAGCCAATAGAAGACATATGGTCCATCACGCCAGTGTGTATTCCACTATACGCATGAGGAGAAATAACGGGGTGTGTGTGTGTACGCATGTGTCTTTTGTACAGTACGTGCATGATCTTATTTCTTTCAGTTGACCGCAAGAAGAGTTAATCTAATTTATCAGGGGTGTGTGTGTGTAATATTCACAATATATTTGGCCCCCAACCAATTCACAAAAGGGAAGAATGGGAGATTGGAGCGCGTGTGTGTGAACGCACAAGGTCATACATACACATGGCAATCATGTAGTTCCCTATGGTGATGTGGAGACGGGCTTAGGGAGCAGGTGTGGCGCACACACAGAGACAGAGAGAGAGAGACAGAGAGAGACAGAGAGAGAGACAGAGAGAGAGAGAGAGAGAGAGAGAGAGAGAGAGAGAGAGAGACAGAGAGAGAGAGAGA
>JAOEHI010052329.1:0-16898 GCA_025447815.1 Percopsis transmontana | reverse complement strand
ATATTTTTATTTATATATATATATATATATATATATATATTTATATAAAAAGGTCCCCCTGCTCGAAATTGTTTACCTAACATCACAGGTCATTGCTAGGTATACGGTATATACAGTATATATATATTTTTAGTAATAACGTAATGGATACAAAAGAGTCATATATATTTATTATCTAGTGTACTCTATATGTGTGCATTTACCATAAGTCTTTCTAAAGCTAGCTTTTCATGAAGATGAATGGGATTGAAAAATTATAAAAACAATGCCCAAATCTTGCATTTTCTTCACAATAGACCAAATTTGAAGCCTGGCATGATAAATGAAAGCATACTAAAACAGTTCCATTGCCTTTCATGTCGATATTTATAAAAGCAATGGGTTTGAAGCGCAGAACATATTTTCAAAGGCTCAACCAGTCAATGAAATCAAGGCCATATTATTCCTTGGCAGTACTTATTTCAAAGCCTTGATGAAGACAACAGGATGGGTAGGAGAAGAAAGGAGGAGGGCCATGCTATTCGGAGGGCTATTTTCATTGGTTTTGATGCAACATCAAGTCATCTAATTTACAGCAGCCCCAGTCTGCGACTCAGCGCTCGCTCACTGAAGCACTCTAAGTAATAGAAAAGTGAAGATCTGAAAGTCCTTTAATAAACCCACAAGATAGTCGGAAGGCAGCAAATTAGGTGTGTGAGGATGGTCGAAGTGAAAGAGCAAGTGAGATGCCAAAAGACAGAAAGAGAGAGAGAGAACAGGAATAGAGAGAGTGAACAAGGGAGGCAAAGGGGTCTGGCATTGAAGCGCTGATCAGGAAGCTAGCTCCATGTTGGAGAGCAATTAGGCATCATTACAGTTGATGCAGATGATTCGTCATTTTCCGCTCTCAAACTAATAGTTTAATTGCTAGTTTAAGGCTGAGCCCAAAGAAATACTGGCAGAGATAAAATAGGGGAGAGAGTGATTGCACTGCTTCAAATTGTTAATTACTATCAATAAGTGTTTCCATTGCTAGATTGGTAGGGGAAAAAAGGAAAAGATTTACATTTAATAATGTGTAGTATGAACATAAGCTGAGTTTTGTTACAATCGTTAGTGATCATTTAATGAATAAAAAAGCTCCCTCAATTACTTTCAGTCCTTTATATTTGGACATTTGGACATTTGGCTTTAGTTATTACCTCCATTAAGTTAGTGATGAAGTGATGAAGCCAAATTTGCTGTTAACCCTCTCATAATTGGGTGACTGGGTCATGTGATCTCTTGTGATTGGTTGACAGTCATGTGATCTTTCATGCTTGGTTGAAGATACCCTTCTTTAATCCTTAATATCGTCTCAATGGAGCAATCATTTTCAAAATAGACCCATCACACAACATTAACTTGTCACCGGAAAAAAAAGTTTTACCGGTTCGGCTGTAAAGCAGACTCTTTGGGAGGAGAGGCGGGTTATGTGCATACAACCGCCATCTTACGGACTTCTCCCATAGTGTTCTATTCAGGATTCTTTAAGTGGTCTGTCTCTTTTATAATGTCTCTGGCTCAAATGCTGGAAATTGTGTGCCATATCTTCAAGTAATGTCACAGCTGAAGATTTCTGTGGCCAAAAATCACAAATCCTGGGCTTAAGGCTGACATATGTGTTTTATTGTGTTTGGAAGTGACGGCGAGGCTGAGAATATAGCGAAGAGGGTCAGTGCCAATCTCCTGCCTCTTCAGCCTGCATTATCTGTGAATCTCATCCCTGAGGCGGTACCCAGCCCCAATCGATGGTCTTTGGCTGGCCCACAGAGGGGGGGAGTGCGTGTATCTTTGGATCCCTGTGCCTGCCTGAGTTGTAAGCATGAATCTCAATATCACTTAGTAATCTTTCATATTTTATTCATTAGTTTCAGGCAGGACTTTTTATTTACAGCATTCTTAAATGTGCGTGTGTGTGCGTGTGTGCATGTGTCTTTGTCTGCGGTTTTGACAGGAAGGCATTGCATCGCTGCGTATGTGGGTTTTGCGTCTGAGAGAACACCACACACACATTCAAGCTAATCCTGTCTGATTCCTCGAGCTTGGATGATTGACGGCCAAGCCAGTCCATAGAAGCGCTCGCGGGGCTATTGATCCCAGGACGATATCAAGTCAGACCCCCAAATAAACCTGCTTGTTGACTTTACAAGACTGTATGTCTTTAATTATGCCTCCCAAAGCAGTTGCTATAATTTCTGATGGCAGGGAGAGACATAAAGCTATTGTTCATTTGCTGCAGAAGGACTACTTAAATGTAAAATATGTCTAGGCTCATTGCCAGCAGTGGCCATTCACGTACAGTACATGCATTCGCAGCAGCCCTTGCAGGCTCATATTAAGTTATGGTGTCTTAGCGAGGCGTAAAAAGAAATCATTATGACATGAAGTATAAAATGGCCCTTGCAGTACAAAACAGAACAGAAAACCAAATGAATGTCCTCGCTCAGTGAAAGAAGTCCCTGTCACCGAATTGAAAGTGCGTTATAATGGAAGGCCCTTAAAAGTACAATAACTGTCATACTATCCCACTCACCCATATGCCAGTGAGCCTAAACTCCACCTGGGATTTTGGAAGGGCAGAGAGCCCTTTTAAAAATAATCTCTTCAAGCTCCCTCTCCCACTAACCTGGCTGTAAAAGTCCCCCATCATTTTTTTTAAAGTTATACTGAGTGATAACTCAGTCTTCCCATTTATTTATCATCTATAAAGCTTTAACAGCTACCGCATCAATGTTGAGGAAAATACTGGACTATGGACAGGTAGATATAGATTGTTGTTGCCATCCAGTCATAGTGTGATTCTATAAATTATATCAGTATCTAGTCATGTTTGTATAGCTTGTCCCAAAATGACAGTAAACACACATTGTGGTTTGTCTTTGTGACAACCCCCCTCCCCCTTTTTCCGCTCCCTCTCACATACAGACACTCACCAGCTGATAAGAGATGACCCGCGAACGTCAATCTTGATCCCCAGCCAGCCACAGACCCTATGCTCTTTCTCTCCTGCGCTCTCTCTATCAATCAATCAATCTCTCTCTCTCTCCTTCTCACCCAAACGCACCACTGCAAATCCTTGGCCTCTTAATCCTGCACAAACAATCAGACCCATCACCGTTCGCTTCAGGGCTGACATTGATTCATTGACGTTTCCCCATTTGGGGGATCTGGTCTCGGGGAATGGTTTGGCGAGATCATCCGCGGGGTGCATGGGTAAATACCTACGAACGCTAGTGTAATACACCAAATGGAAAAGACATGGCCAGATAAGCATCAGAAGGGGGTGGTCTTTAAGCCCCTTAAGTGTCAACGTCCCATTAACTTTACCCCCCCTGGCACAGTAGGACAGATGGATGAGGTTTTGCAACAGAAAAAGGTTTCTTACGGGAGTCCTAAGATTTCACATTGTTGAAGCTTGAGTGTCTCAGAAACACCAAATGAAATCATTTGTGACATTTGCCCCTCAATGACAATGCAGGCCGTTTTGAAGTGTCGAGTTTAGAAATAGGTAGTGTTTTTTTTACACTGATATTTTATCATTGATATGTTATTATGATAGTTTATTGGAATTTCCATATGTAGTAGGGATGCCAACTCACTTAGAAAACGTGGATTGATATCAAAGCAGTTTTAGTGCAATAAGAAAAATACTTTTGAACATTTTCTTTCTGTTTTCATGCTGTTATTCGCGGAATTTATGTCATATTCATTTGCGCTGCACCAAGTAACCAGGCTACTGTAGAATGTTTGGTAAGGATAATTTTATTGTATTTTATTTTATTGTATGTTTCTGCATTACATTACATTTAATACATTTCAATGCATTCCCGTGTTACAAAGAGGCAGGTAGCTAGTAGCTGAGTTTAAATGTCTAATGTTCAAATTACCTATTTGATAAATTCACTTGTTGTGAAAATACCGCCACATAATACCCGGGTTTAATTAGACCTTCTAGATGGGATAATATGGCTTCCCAGGATGACGTGTGTACCATTTGTACTTCCGGAAGCAGACACCTCTAATGATACTAGCTGCAATGGCAGCTCATTTAGCCTAGCCATCTCCATTAGACTAAATAGGTGCTGTTCTCTCTCGTGTGTGTGTGTGTGTGAATGCGTGTGAATAATGACCATCTCTTGTTACCTTTCCTGGCAAAAAAACGGAGAGAGTAAGAGAGATATAGCCATTCATTATCATCTTCCTCACACCTGACTGTGTCATTAGTTATTACCCAGAAGGCCCTGGCCACCAACCCCCAATTTACTTCCTGTTACTTCCTTTTTTTGTTTTTTAACTTTAAGCCTTAACTCTTTCCTCAATTCCTTTGACTCCCTCCTCAAAAGATTTCGAGGGAGTCAAAGTAGCCTTTAATGAACCAAATGGAAAATGGACAGAATAGCTGGAGAGAAAGAAGGGACAGAGAGAAGAGAGGAGATGTGGAAGTGATTTGGCCTGTCTTTCATGAGGTACTGTGTCAGATATCATTACACAATTTCAGAAGTATAGAACCCCTGTATTGGCATTCCATATGTAATGAGTAATACCTGAGATTTGACTCCCCTGTAACTGTTTAGCTCAGCTTTTTAAACTTGTGGTGGTGGCTTCCATAATTTCCCGATTCATATCGCCCAAAAGGGATTCACATTAATTGTCTGTGTATAACTTTGTAAAAAAATATGGCATTATGAAAGTGAATTAGTGTCAGATGATATCACCTTTTCAAATTCCTATTCCTTAGATTCGTCACAATAAGTATATTTGATAACTGTAGAAATGAATTGCAGTCCTGTAATGTTGGCAATACGCCACAAGCATTGTGGGTAATGTAGTTTAAATGTATCTTTTAAAATATACACTTATCTTGATTAATCTTAGGATTCTAAATTTACAAAAAGGGTTTAATCGGACAGCGATTAACTTTTATGCCAAAAAAATCAAGCCAGATCATACAAAGACCTTATTTTCATGATTGACATGATTCTACTACAGGAGAAAATTATGCTAGGTACCACCAAGGTATCGTGTTGAAATGTGAAGTGTCAACTTGTACATTCCTGCTTGTGGCTGCTGAATAATTGAAAAGCAATTGTACTGTAACACCTATTGCTTTATATGTCATATAACAGTGTGAGCTGACAGTCTTGATAAACCCCTAAGGTGCATTTGACATCTCTTTTTTTAATTAGCATAGCAAGGTAAAAAGGGGAACAGCAGTCAGAAGCTACCAATGTATACAATAGAACTGTAATAAATATAAGTTTACATCCTCTTCTGTACAGTAAGCTAATGCTATATGGCTGTAGTAGAGCCAAATCTACAGTAGGCCTATGTAATATCCTCAAGATTATTCAGCATTACACCCAAAGGGATTACGTCTGACATGTTAAAGATCTTTTTAATATGTGAGGCACAGTGAAAGACTGTTTCACGGATCCCAGCTATTTTTGAAAACAACAACGCAGCTCATATCCGGGCTCTTCATCAACCATATTGCCAAAGGTCATGCACTTCACAGAAAAAAACATATTTGTGTCATAAAACAGTGGCAAATGTAAAAAGATATCTTGCGCATCTTAGCTAGACTTTGTTTGGGAAATGAATACAGGCGGATCACAGGACTTGTGTTCTTTCTTTACCAACCCCCTTGATATGTTGCTAGGAGGGTTTTTTATATTCCTGGAGAGCAAAGCAAGGCCCCCCATTCCCAGATTTCAGCACTACAGCACTAGCAAATTCAGCCGTGACTGACCTCTCCTTGCACAATGGACCGAATCTGCTGCGCCCAAAAGTCTGATTATCTCATTAAAAATCTACTGAATGTATAATTGATGCACAATTATGCAAATGTTATTACATTTTCATATCCTCTTCTGAGTAGAATTAAATACATAATATTGAAACCTAAATTATTTACAAGCATGAAGATGTAGTTTCACAGGCAGGGAGCGAGAGATGGCGGGGGGGCTTTTGAACCTACAGCAGATTTAAATCTCACCCCAGATTTTTTCCCTGGGGGTTGTCAGTCATTCTGATATAAGCGTTAAATTAGCGGGTAATCTGACTCTGTGACATTGTTGGACAGGCCTGCAGAGTGTTTCAAACATGACTAATTGTGAGGAGATTTCAATGAATATTCCAAAGCGCATGTGAAATTTAATTTCCCAGAAAATGTGGATCCTTGACTCCATACATGTTGGGTCATTTGTGAGTTCGGCTCCACTGTTCTGAGCATAATAGGCATAGTGCTGACGAGAGGTAGGGCATATTTAACACAATTTATTAAGGACTTGGTTACTTGTATTATTCAGGTATGGGTTATTACAATGTTTGTGAATTAATTTAACTACCATTTTATTCAGCCTTAATAAATTATGAAATTACATCCTCACTCTCAACAGAGGGTGTAAAAAATATCTAAGAACAATTACCAATCATTGACAGAAAAAAACGGGAAAAATAATTTGAAAGCTAAAATATGTGATATCTTTTCTATTATTTCATTCATATTAGTGAGTAAGTAAGTAAGATGTTTTTTCCATTAGAGCACAATACAGACAGTATTAGGGGGCAGGATAGTCTAGTGGTCTGGGTGTTGGACTCCCAGCCGTCAGGTCGTGGGTTCAAGCCCCAGAGTTGACTTACCTGTAAGCATCCTTGAGCAAGATGCCTAACCCCTACCTGCTCCATGTAATAGAACAATGTAACTGTAAGTTGCTTTGGATAAAAGCGTCGGCTAAATGCTGTAACTGTAACTATTACCTTTGATGGCTATGGCAGCTTGCGTATGGGCTTAATGGAAGGTGAACTGCAGTGCACACAAAGTGATGTGTTGTGTGGCTATGGTACAACGCCACTGACCAATAATAGCGTCAAAGTGTCACACATGTTTTCTTCTTGGAATGAATAGCATTCTCTATTTGTATTTTGGCCTACAAACATTAATAATGTTTTAAGTTAAGAAATTAAGTTAAAAGTTACGGGTGTTGGCTTTAAAGTAGTAGCGTGCATTTATTGGCACAGATTTAGATTTACCAAAACATATCAATTGACATGAAATATATTGAGGCCCGCAGTTATTCACATAACCACACAGCAGATTGCATCACTAGAAACATCTAGAAAAAAAATAGACTCTGACAGTAAAATATTGTTGCTTTCAGACATATTTGGGAAACATTATTAACAAGCTCATGTTAGACATTCATCTTTGTACCACTTGAATGCATGTCTTCCTATTGAGCGCTGACAATGTCTACTGCCTATCGCCATGACAACTGGGCAGCCAGAGGGTGTAACGTGATCAACCAGATCGAATTAGGAGAATAAGATTGGATTAGATTTGAATAGACGTGATTGCATTAGGGTTAGATGAGGTTTAGGGCGTTATTAGCTGCAGACATGCGGGGATGATCGGTGGGATGGTGTTTGTGGGGTATGGCTGTTGAAAGAGGTTAGGATTTGGAGATGACTTCATCTTTATCTATTTTGAGGCTCTGCGGCCATTTGCGTATGCCGGGTTTTTTCACATTTTCTGACCTTGCGTTTGCATTAACTTGTGGTCTAGTCGGGCCCAGGCCTCGGCAATAACATTGCAATAATATTGTAGAAAATAACACACATAATTGGGTATGACAGTAATTACTAGTACACTGTACAAGTAATTATTGTAAATTGCAAATTAACTTTGCTAGAGTAAGATGAAAGCTGCTATCCAGAACTTTTTTGCCTCATTTTCATGTATTTGAAAATAATTCTTTACGTTATCTTATTTGTGGCATGCCAACACACAGTTTGTTGTGGTCGATAATTTCTACTTATTGTGTCCATCTGTCTCGTTCTCTGGCGGCAAGCGTTAAATCAGAACTAAAAATGGTCAATAGCAATTAAAAGCCTCACTTCTAGTGGGCGAGCACTTGTTTTCTAGGAGAACCATTTCATTGGGACAATTGTAGATTGTGTTTAGGATAATGGCCAAGACAAAAGATTTATGAGACTGGTGTTGTATGAGCTAGAATAGCACACCAAAAATCCAGTTGTGAAAAACTAAATACAATATAAATGTTTAGTATTAGACCAAGTGGTAACCACAGAGGGTTGGTGCCAATGTGGAAGATGCAGTTCTTCTACTGGCCACTACATGCTTGGCTACAAAACAAAATCCAACTATTCTATGTAAATACAAAATCAATACATTTTTATTCCCCACAAGAAGTTAGGGTCTCTAAAAGCTAATATCACGTCTTCTAATGTATTTCTTGATGGTGATTTTGAAAATTATTTTTCCATTAAAAGAATATTAAGGCAGTGAACCAATGACAAAAGGGTTATAAAATCACCCAGGCACCACCCTGTTGCCCTCTGGCTCCAACAACTGACAAGATGGCAGTGATCATAAACCCAAACTCCAGGCGTCAGAAACCAATTGGTGACAATTTCACGGACACTACGTCCATGTTTTTCTACAGTCTAACAGACACAACTTTATTATGTGAGTGTTCTAATGTTACAAAATCCAATGGCACTGTTTAATTGCCAGGTATAAGTTAACAGTAGGTATTTTATATGATATTTCATGTGATGCTAACATGGATGGTGTTAGTCAGCTACATGGCGGTGGAGGTACCAAGATCATTACATTTACTGCTGTGGAACATTCATCATTCAGCCTTATCTAGAGCAGATGACCTATGACCTTTCTGTTTATTTGTGAGCAAGAAAAAATTGCCTGCACTTCAATCTGTAGCAAGCCAGATAGCTATATGTTTTTTTGGGTTAAAAAAGGATTTGTGCAAAAAGGCTACAAGTAAGGAATAAAACTACAATTGTTCAGTAATGGATACCAATGACAATCATTTTGGTGATAGGAAAATGATTGGGCAATAAACATTTGTCTGATGTGGTGTGTAGACACGCCAAACCCCTTGACCCCAACAGACCCCCGCGGTTCATTACAGCCGTCTCATCACTGCCTACTGTATCAGAGTGTGGGCTGGTCACTTACAGAGGCCCTCTTTCAGAAGATGCCTTCTTATCTGACTAATTTACTTACTTTCACAACCACGAGTTAGCACATCCCAGGGTTGGTTGGCTTGTCTTCATTTGAGACTTTTATACTGAAATATTTGAATGCATTTAGTTGTTCAATATTTGTGTTTTTTGTTTGTTTTGTATCTATTGTTGTTTTGTTTGTTTATGAATAGGCTACTGGCTGTGGAAATCATTTGTATAGTCTAATAGTCTAATTTAATTAGCGTTCGTTGCAGGTCTCTCGTAAAAGGGCTGAATTTCTATGACAATTAGGCCTGTCTAAATAAAGGATTGGAAAGAAAACCAATGCCAGATTATTAGTATTAGTTTACATGTAGAAAATAAAATAAAGGCCACTTTTGCAACTATATTATTTGAATAAATATTTAAAAAATATTATGAAATGTGTCAATTTCTATGTAATTTACTGTTTAGGTGTAATAAAATGTCTATTGGTAATATTAGATTTAGCTTTAGATTTAGGAATGTGGTGCCATGCTCATGCTAAAAACTGAGGCGCTGTCCGAGGTGCTAAACTTGGCAGACTCCACAGTTGTTTTGACAAGGACTCTCCTTGAACACACACACACACACACACACACACACACACACACACACACACACACACACAAACAACACTGCATATTGATTTTTCTCTTTTCTCTTTCTCTTTTCCTCTGTTCACCTGGCCCTATGTCTCTAACCGCTGGAATTCTTACCTTTTTGTCCATTCCACATGTAGCCTTCTGTCCCCTTTCTGTGTTAGCCTCTGTGAAACAGCAACGCGGCTAATGGTCCCATGAAAC
The DNA here is from genome assembly GCA_025447815.1 of Percopsis transmontana. Taxonomy (NCBI): domain Eukaryota; kingdom Metazoa; phylum Chordata; class Actinopteri; order Percopsiformes; family Percopsidae; genus Percopsis; species Percopsis transmontana. Next base: position 7,044 of record JAOEHI010052329.1, on the reverse strand, counting down.
CTAATAGTGCTGTACTTCGGGGGCTGCCATCGGAGGAGGGGGTGTGCTAATATCTCTCTATCTATTGATCGGGAGAAGAGCTGGCATGAACAAATGGCACTATTAGAGGAACAAGAGGCTCTGGCATGCCACAATAACACACTGTGCATCAATTCGGCCACTTTATCTGCGTGACAATATTCAAGTCCACTGAAAACTTGCGCCTTCCTCCTGCTGGAAGAGAAGAATTAAAGAATTAAAATGGTAGTAATCTACAGTACCTACATTTTTTTGGGCAATGAATAGATATGGTACATTAAGACATAATGCTCACATAATGGGTGTGAAGACATAATGAGAGAGAATAGGCAGAACTAATGGCCGTATAAGCACCCCCATTGGCCCATGAGTTGTCCATAAGCTGACATTACACATGAAACAATTACGCAGAGACCATAATTCATGCATTTGTAACATCCCACTATAATGTGGTCTTCCTAACCATGATGAAATCTTGCTAGAATCCAGACTAAAGAAGCTAGATAGTTTGAACATAATATTCCTTTTACAATTAGGTCATTTAGCAGATGCTTTTATCCAAAGCGACTTACAATCACATGGTGCTATTACATGGAGCAGGTAGGGGTTAGGCATCTTGCTCAAGGGTGCTTACAGGTAGGACAACTCTGGGGCTTGAACCCACGACCTTCTGGCTGGGAGTCCCAACACCCAGACCACTAGACTATCCTGCCCCCCCACTTCCCTAAGCCACTCCTGTGTGTGCGTGGATGCCTGTGGCTGTAATGTCTCGATCTGTTGGTTCTGCGCAGCTGCAGGGAAGTATAGGCGATCAGAACGCAGAACGAGGTCTACTCCGGTGCTCCTTTTACTTAAGGAAATTGATGATTATTTCCCTGCCCACACCTGTTTCCCATCCCTCCACCGTGAACCACACATCCCAACACTCCCTACCATACAGACAGTGCTAAACCACGCCCACACCACCATATTAGTTCTACCTGCCATCTTGAAAGCTACACTCCCAAAATACAGGCCTACTATCTATGCCAAGACTCAAACAGAGGTTTTTGAACATTCTCTTACCAGGCCCTGGAGGTCTGGAACTCCCTAGCTGCCGAGGTGAGAGACGTCACATCTGTAGAGATTTAAAATTTTTGACTTGAAACGTGTTTTATAAGAGTCAAGCATTTGACCAGCCCTAGACACCTGTCGTCTTATCTGGCGTCGGTCGAATGAATAATGATCTCTTTTTCCCCCCCCTCAAGTTTATGGGCAATGACACGGCTCAGCGGTTTCTATAAAATTATCTCACTGGCGAAAACATTTAGCTAAGAAATAATGTGTCAATAGAACATAAATAAAATAGCTAAATTCTGTGCCAGTCAAAGCTCACGTCATATTACACATTGGACACGGAAACGGTACACATAGTAACATACTGTATACGATAAAAACTGCTACCGCCTCTTGTGTGAAAGGCACTATACAACCACACGGGCATATGCACACACACACCAACCACACCTAGACATTCACACACTGTCATTTAAAGGTCCCAACCAGCCCCTAAATGGAGCTGATGAATAGGTGTGGGAGAGCGCCTCATTTTCTCCCCTGGACCATAAAGGGCCGCTCTGCAATTTTCAGCAGCCCACTGGTCAAACACTCATCTGTCTCCCCTCCACAAAGCCATAAATCTGACCACTCCTTTATTCCCCTCCATCGCTCGCGGTTCTCTCCATCTGCATTTATACATTTTTCTTTTTTCCTGCATTCTGTTTCAACTTTCTTTCGTCCTCCTTCAACCTCTCATCTCACCTCAACCGATTTTTTTTGAGAAAAAGTATTTTGTAATATTTTTAAGACCAAACGAAAAAAAACGTCCATAAGTTCATAAGTTCAAACGTCCATAAGTTCATATGTCCATAAGTTCATATAAAAATACACAAAGTGAGCTGGGGCAGACATTTGGGCTGCTCTAAAGCAATCGAGGAGATCACCTTTAATCTTAACCATTTTAAAGCTTTACCCAGTCCTCTTGTGAGCTGAGACATATCGATCAATCAGAGCAAACAGTGACTGAATAGTGGATGACTCAACAATGCTGTCGGGTTGCTGAATATCAATTATACGTAACGTAGTTAGACTGAATCCTTCATTGAATGACTAATATATGTACCTATCAATGCAGTCCATCTCCCTCTTACCCTCTCTCTCTCTCTTTACAGCCTGTGTCCTAATGCTTCCATTTCTCCCAGCACTGGTTTGTGGTCTGTGCGCCAGGTGTTTATGTTGTATTTTGCATGGGCCATTGACATTTGGGTTTGTGTTTATTGGCTGCAGACTCTAGGGGAATACAATATGTAAAATGTGGGGAAAGGGAAAAGCTAGTTTCCTGAAGAGTGAAACATCAGTTCTATAAAAGGAGTCCATCCTTGTGTTCCTCCGTCCTCACACCATAAAGTTATCTATCCATCCATCTCCCCAGATGTCTATAAATCTGTCCGGTCCTCCCCTCCATCTATTCCGTGGCCTGGTTACGGCTTCTGTAAGAGCTGCTCCATTTGGCTTCATTTAGAAATTGGCCTTTAACTGGTGTCTGGGTGTCTGCACTGCAAAATAGCCTTTTTAACAAGTCATTTAGTCTCATATTCTAGATAAAAAACGTATTTTCTTTTAAAACAGCGCAATTATTCTACCATTGGGGTGAGATAATTCTACATGTGTCCAACTCCAGCGCTTTAGATTTTTTTTACACCGAGAGCAGTTATTTAAAATGTATGTATTAGAATAGAAGTATAAAAATATGTTCATAGAATAGTACAAATTGGAAACTTTGTTGATATTTTCCATCCCCTTGCATGTACTACCAGACTGTCCATCTACCTATTTACTAAAGAAACTTAGGTTAAAGGTCATGAGGGTGGGAAGTATGAAGTGACAATTACATAAGTAACCAACACTACAGCACTGGTTAAACAGGTTGAACGTAGGTTATTTTAATTGTTATTGGTTCAAATTTGTGCCAGGTGTTGTCACTTTCCATACAGTATGTTTCATCAAAAAGTGTGTATGAGACATGGCATTTAGGTCACAAACCTAAAAAATATGGGGGGACACAACTAGAGCAACTAACCAAGAAGTCCCCAGGATTTCTTTTCCACCTGCCCTCCCTTGGCCTACTCTGCGACAACTGTGAAAACCGTGATGATGCTAATTAAGAGATTCGATAACGTTTTATTGAACCCCGAAGGGGATAGTGTTTGAGGGGGTGTTTTCTTCTGGCACCAGCGGATTTCAAATTATGGAATTACACATGGGAGCCCAAAAATGAACATGCCCTTTTGCTTCTAGTAGCTTTGGGAGATGCTTTTTGCTGTCTGGAAAACATGTACGAGGCCTGTGCCAGAAATATGCATGGGCAGAATCACCCAGATCCCTTTAGTCAAGGATGCTTTTCCCTTCATTGTTACAATTGTAATTATGTTGTCTGGCATTTTCCCCACTCAGCCTGGCTTTCACTGCTTATTTACCCTGGGTCAACATGATTTTGTTGGGTTTCGTTACGCATGACTACAAGCTTTAGGTACACCCATCCAGGAAATTACTGCTTTAGATGGAATGAAAATTAAGCCATGTTTTGTGACCCGCCAATGAGAGGATCGACGTCAACATGGACCGAATGGGCAAGGAGAAGCCCGGTTTGGGGGTCAGGTTGAAACCATTACACTTTGATATGTATCCGTGTGTGCTCTAGTCTTGGTTATTAACGTTTCTTCCTAGTTAAAGGGACACGCCGTGATTTGTGTTGAGAATGATCTTTGCGGTGGAAACCAGCATTACACCGTGCGCGCATGTCTCTCCTACATCTCAGTGCTGAGTGGCTGGCACTCCTCTCCCCCTACAGCAGTCGCAGGCTCCCACCGTCCTCTACCCCTCCCCCTATAGGCAATCACACTTTTGTGGACAGTTTGGTTTTGAACATCAACAGTGTGGAGACCCACAAATACGTTGGTCTTGGTCCAAATCATCCACATCAACGGTGGGCTGAAAGTTGAGGTTCCGGGGGGGCATATAAGACAATTAAAGCGTGTACCTTTAATTAAAACAAACAAACAAACAAACAAACAAAAAAAGCCACACAGTGCATCTAGTTACTTTGGAATGCAACTTCCCCCATCACTGCTGATTAATAAGGTTCGTAATCAGGGTAAATCTCTGCCATACTGTCTTAAAAACCTCATCCCTATATTTTCCTTCCCACAGGCGTCGCCAGTACGACTCTAAATCCCGCCGACGTAAGCCGAGCATATGCCGCGTGCTGGGAAACACAAACCAGCACCTCCGACTTGATTTGCTCGATCGCGAGCGACATATTGCCGTCTAGTCTTTCAACGTATGCGTCTCTATTGTGGGATTGTGGTGCGAGCTGTGCTGGATGTGGAACGCCATGCGAGCCAGTCTAATGAATGGCGTAAGGCCATAAGGATAGAATGTGATACCATTAACTTTAATTAACTGTTTTCCTCATCTGGGCCCCGTTATTGACCAGATGCCGATGAACAGGGAGGGACAGTCACTGCGCACGCGCACGTGTGTATGTGTGTGTGTATGTGAAGGAGAGCAAAGAAGACAGGGTGTGGATGAGCATTGTATTTCTGTGCTGCCTAATCCATTGTGAGGGCACGTGTGTATGTGTGTGTGTGTGTGTGTGTGTGTGTTTGTGGGTATGTGCGTGTTTCACTGTGAACCAAGCCATACAAGTATGTGTTCATTTTTAACATTACAAATCGAAGTCAAATGTAACATTTATTTATTGAGCAGTGTTTAAAGTCTAACTAAATCTTGAAATGTAGGACTAGCAGTGTGGTCCACTGTGTGAATGCTATCTTTAGCCTGTCCACACTGAAATAATGAAATCTGATTGGTAATGCTTAACCAATAAGATCATCTGTACCAACTAGGTAGACAGTACTCTGCACATGCGACTGTTCGCAAGCAATGCATTTATGCTGCATCCATACCCAAGCACATTTAATTGTATTGTATAACATTTATTGTATTATGTTTTATTACAAATTAAACCAAATTAAATATTATATATAATATTATGAAATATTATTTACATTTCTCAAAATTATCTTGTGTCACCTTTCCTCACGGGTTTTACAGCACACTGTTTTCCCAAGTGATTTTTGAAATGTAAATTTTTATATGATTGCCTGGTTAGCGTTTGACTGCATTAATCTAAACCAATGTCTTTATTCCACAACACTTCCTCTGTTCATCTCTTTCTGTGTCTTCACATGAAGGTTTAATGTGATGGGAGGCTGATTTCTTGGCTGCCCAGGCCTGTTACTTAATGCGCGCTGGCGTTTAGCAGTGTTAAAAGTCACATCACGTTGCCTGTGAGGATGGCAGGGCTCATGAAGAAGCTTGAATGGGCTCTTGATATCTGCAGTTCCTCTGAAAACCAGTAGAGAGAGCTCTGGCTATACTGGCTAGAAACGGTGTACAAGGTTTGGTGTCGGTGTGTGTTTCAGTGTGTTGTGAATCTGTGTTTGTGAGTCTGAATCTGTATGTCTGTGCGCATGCATGATGTTGAATGTGTGTGTGTGTGGGATGGGGGGGTTTGCTTGGAAATAGTCCAATACAATAATACCTTTACTTTCTGCCGATTCCGCTAACAGCCCTATTTCTTCTAAGAGAGCAGAGAGAGAGAAAGAGAAAAGAAGAGAAAGAGAGAAAGGTTGCTTTGTGCTTCCTGTCCGCCTGCTGTCAGCCGGTTTCCATGACGATAATAGCCATAACCAGATTTCTATTCCTGTTTGGTGTGCCTCAAATGTGTTCTGTGGAAGGCCCAGTCTGCTGTGTGTGTGTGTGTGTGTGTGTGTGTGTGTGTGTGTGTGTGTGTGTGTGTGTGTGTGTCAAGGTTATTATAATTGCATAAGACATTATTAACTTAAATGAAAGTGCAGCACTGGAGAAAAGCATATTATTTTCTAGCATTTTATGTGATCAAATGGACCACATCTATACTGTATGTGTGTATATACAGTATGTATATATATGCTGTAAATACACATAGAGTCGTAGTGTGTTGTGTGACGATCATTACACGGTTCGCTACGTATTTAAAACCCCCCGTGTGAGTGGTGTGATACTTCCATAGAATTAACGTTTTACCTCCAATCACCACCAGTCGCTCGTCGAAGAAGAACTACTTTCAGGTCATACAGGCTTTCTGATTTGATGCGAATTGAAACATACTGTAAATCAACCATACGCATACACGCCGCCATTTGCCCCCATTGTTGTGCGCGTGATAACAGGGACCATCATCTTCATCATCGTCATTGTTCAAATAACCAATTTCCGTTATTTCCAGAAAACGTCTTCCATCCCTTTAAGTAAAATTCACAAACATTTTTTATATCAATACATGTCACATTCGTTGCTATTTATGTATGATTTAGGAAACGCAAAATGATTCAGTCTTCTACCCTTTTATGAAAGCCTTTCCATTTGCACTTCTAATCATTTTTATATTCTGGTGTCTGGGTGTGACACAGTGACGATTTTCACGTCAAACAGCAGTTTGTTCAGAGAGGATAGGAAGAAATAAATAGAAGATAAGCACCCCATTGGCCCACGAGCTGTGGGCAAGTGAACACTTGCCAAGATACAAATTAAAATGAAAGTGGAAAAGATTATAGCTAAATTCTTATACATGCACCCAGACACACAGCTTTTAGCCCCAGCTCACTGTTTTATAAAACACAAGCTTTAGGAGAGGGGGTACGGAACAATATCTCTATCCATTACCTATTTGGTTGTCATTGCCTGTATAGGGCTTGTTAATTTCATGGACCTCATCAATCTAGCCAGGGGGGTTGGGAAGGCTCCATCCAGGTTAAACATTTTGCAATTGCAATGAAGCACTTTGAGGAGGAGGAGGAGGAGGAGGAGGAGAGGAGAGGAGAGGAGGAGGAGGAGAGGAGAGGAGAGGAGGAGGAGGAGGAGAGGAGAGGAGGAGGAGGAGAG
>JAOEHI010052328.1:0-16900 GCA_025447815.1 Percopsis transmontana | reverse complement strand
AAATTGAACTGAGAGAGCGTTCAGTTCACAGACACCAGAATGAACTAGTTCACAGTAACGTTCATCAGGCAGTAATATAGTACGTTCACCCAAAATATGAATGCGTTCATGAACTATCGTTCAATGAACGCGTTCGGGCACATCACTGTTGAGCGCCTGCGCACTCCGCTGTTTAATGGCATTAGTACGCAGATATGTGGGTATTTGTACTGGCAGTGCTAGGGCCTTAAACCTTTAGGATGCAGGCCTCATCTGCTTGATCATTGTCACGCCCCCGGTAGCCCAGACCAAGAGAGCTATGTTTTCTCCCCCATACTTCAACTGATCAGCACTTTCCTTCCTCTCCCCACCCCCGAAAAAAGGGATTTTGTTCCGCTGAAGCTTAATTAATAAGATGCATAAGAAGACAACCCCACCACTGAGTGAGTTAATGAAAAAGCCCATTGGAATGATGCAATTAGCCAGAGGACTCCTATCAGCGATACAGCCAATCAAAGTGTGAGGAGACACAGGGAGTCGTGGATGGGGGGTGGTGGGAGAGGAGCAGATGCTGCAAAGAGAGGGATGGAGGGTGTGGGGGTGGAAACCCCAGGAGATGGAGAGATGCGGGAGTACTTGTGTAACAGTGCTGCTCTTAGAATGTGGAGGACATCACAGCAGGGGACTGTCTCTTTGCTTCCACTGTATGTAGCTCCCCAGATTAGAAAGATAAAACAACTTTTTCCTCAACCCCCCCCCCCCCCGCACTTCTTTGTTTTAAAGCATGTGCAGAGGTAGCGGAGAGGCTGAAGTGACCCGTCATATAATAGAGAAAGCTGGCTTACTGTCTACAATAGAAAATCTCTCACCAACTTTAATTAGTCTTTCAAGTAATAGTGTTTAGTATAAATATGGGCTGGTTAAAGGGGACACTGCTTGATTGAGTCACTGCCCCCAGAACCCCAAATGTCCCCCCCCCCACCTCTCTGTTTATATATTACTGTGTTCAAAAATGCACATAAGATGGGTTAGATCAAATGTGAGCCCATGAACAATCCAGTGGGAGGAGTAGAGAGGAGGGCCAGCCACTCAGCACTACGGTGTGGGAGGTGCATGAGCCCTGGAGTTCCAAAAAAACAACAACAACAATGTTTTTGTAATGCTGGTTTCAACCACAAGGGTAATCCCAGACACAAACTGAGCAGTCTTCAAGATGGAAGCACAAAGGATGTACATGTGCACGGGTACATGTAATATGCCAGACCTAAGCAGCAGTCACACACAGGCATCTCTTGTTAGGACTTGTTTACTGTGCGATCCGTGTCATTGACGCCCCTAGTTACGACCCAGGCTATAAAGGTCTGCTCCATAGAATTCAGCAACTCAGACAGTGGCAGGTTTCTCACTGACCAATGAACAAGCTGAATCCCCTGCTAACTCCCTAATACATCAGGATTGCAAATGAGCTACTGTAATGAGTCCTACTGTATATTATTCAGTCTACTCACATATACAGTATGTAGGCCTGGAGAAGGCAGCCCTGTGGATGTTATTCGAGATGCAAATAAAGCTATAGTCTCTGTGTAAGGTCTCACCCTGGGTTCCTTGACGACTGAGTTCTGTTCCTGTAGAACACTGAAAAGTTTGTAAATACATTTTACACACAAAAATATATCCCCCAGCTATTACTCAGAAGGCATTGCTGCCAGGTGCACATTTCTACCCAGGATGAATATATTTGAAAGGCAATTTCACTTCATGTACCACTTTGTAACACTTTGTCTGATTTAATTTTTAAAAGGAGACCTCTACAAGCAGTTGTAGATTTGTATCAGTTTGGTAGCAGGACTGCATTTATCTTTCTAAATAGGCTTGGCTTAAAGTGTTTTAATCTAACACTCTCGGTACATGACTTGTTCAAAATAGCTTGATGCACAGATGTGTTAGAAACATCCACAATTGTATTTAAATTCAAAACTTCTGTCAAGTCAACTTTCAAGATCTCATCACCACCATATACAAAATACAGTATCCCACACAAAATCAATGTAGAAAATATAAACTGATAACAGTTACTGGTTAGGTATACTCGTTAATTCTAGACCACTGTTGTGCTTCTACTTTGTAGCAGTTTTTGAATATATTAAATAAGGTACAATATATTACTGTATCCTTGCATGCAAGGATAATACAATGGACTGTGAATAATATTGTGTTGATGATCCTAGTTCATCAACATAAAAGCAATGTGCATTCACGGCACAGTAGACTATAGAAAATCTAATATTCTAATCGTGCATGTGTTAATCAGAGATAATGCCTTGTGTAACACAAAGTGTGATAGTGAAACTATTTGCAGACTTTCTTCTGGAGTGCAGCTTCATCCTGGCTATCTGGTAGGTTCTGCACACTTGAAAAAAAATACATATATACAGAATATCAACATGGAGAAGAGTGTGCACAGAATGTTGTAGAGGATACAAAAACAAGACGGGTCAGAATTATAAAACCTCCTATTAATGCAGTTTATTTCACAGTGAATGGCTGACTTTAGGTGTTTTTTCTCTTCCTTTTTGAATATATGATTTCTTTGAACAGCAATATTATGTAAATGCCCTCAAACCTAACCTTGAAAATACAAAATAATGCATGTTGTTGTTGGTATTGTCCTACAGGGGAATAATATACAGGTAATAATACATGTTTTTTCAGGAGAAGGGCTTTTGATACCCTTCATGCGACGGTGATACAACTAAACAGAGATGCAGCATATTAAATAGAAATGACGATTCCTCTAAATCCAACCTTTTGCACATCTCTGCTCACAGAGGGCATTTTTTGGTGAATCGAAGACTGTGTAAAATAGTTGATGGCTCCTGAGAACTTTCATACGTGAATATTGATTTATTTTGTTTATATTTTTTTTTTCACCTGCCAATTATGCCGGCTAGGTAATTGCCTCTAGCAGAGTGCATCTATTTTGGAGATGCTTTTATATTGTTTGATAAGGAACAGAGTTCTGGGTAGCATTGAACGAATGCTTTCTAAAGAACCATATCTCTTTAGTGCAAATCCTTTGGAAGATATTAAAGGCACAAGGGGGCTTTGTGCTGTGAGACATTGTGGAGAGTGCAATAAACAACCTGGCAAAGTCAGAGATGTCATGAATGATAACTCAGGGATGATTGTTGTTGGACAGTTTTTCAATGTTGTTTTACTCAGCTGAATAATGTATTGAGTCTAGGATAAACATGGGCGAAGAGAGAGAGGGGAAAAAGTTAAATTCAAACACTATATAACTTGACTTCTGTGGCCTGAAAGAAACTGCCAAACCAATAACTGACATGGACCATTCACTGGTCCACCAGAGAACCAGTTTACCAATAGCTGTAAAATGTACTTTCAGATTTAACAGAATGTATCAGACACGTACAGTATGTCTAAGATAGAGACAGAAAAATAGTACACCCATATTGACCTATGAATGTAGGACACTCATGGAAAATTCCACCATCTGCAAACTGCAAACATCACTAAAACAACAGCACAGCAAAGAATAGGCTCACACGAGTAGGTTCGTTCAAGCAGAGCGTGTCTGACAGGTTTATTCTCAACATTGACATGCGTAAACAAAGGGGTGGCAGGCTCAGGCGCTCTGGGACGGCTCAGCCATGACGTGCCTTCCGTGTTCCGGTCTGTATTTCTCTCTCTGCTCTGCGCTCTTCCTGCTTATGTAGGGAGGTGATTAGTACAATTACCTACACATGTTCCAAATCCCCATGAGTCCCGGGAACCACACCCCCAACACACTCTCGCCTACTCACAGACAGTGCTAAACCACGCCCACACCTCCGCAAACACTATGTGTTCGCAGATTGTATAGGCAACTATGATACTGTCCCTCAATGTCGCTGATAATTTCTTTATCCCAATTTTTTGTCGTTATTTTTTTACAAAAGCGCCACTAATCTAAATGTCACTGATGTAATCTGAAGATGACAGCTGCTGTCATGTCGCTCCAACATTCCTTCCTCAGCATGTGGGCCACGTGGGAGAGCCTTGAGAAAACATGAAGCACTTAGTGCTGTTTGACGTGAGCGGAGCGGCTAGTAGAGCCGTTGCTAGACACTCAATCAGGAGGGGACAGAAGGGCTTGCCATTCTCCAGGGGTCATGCAGCAGCTGTCATCTGTCACTTTGAAGTCCCCAATTCTCCAATACACTTAGACACATAGCCACGGAGACTGGAAGCCTCTAAAGGGAGAGGTATCATGTGGTGCCAGCATAGAAGTAGACGGAATACTAATGAGAAGCGCTTTTTACAAGCTAGCCACAGTTAATGATTGGCTCCGAAGAGACAGTTATAGCATCAAAACAAGCCCAAAATGTCCGTTAAGTTTGCTTGGAGACCAAGCTAGAATAACCCACAGTGCTATTATGCTATTCAAAACGAAAATCCAAATGAAAGTAAGTGCAACACATACTTGTTTCCTTCGAGACACAATATCAGCAGAGTTTAATTGTTTACTTTAATTGTGTACTACTGTATACTTGGCACGTGGACAACAGAGGCTCACATTCACAAATGTACACTTCCAAGCATCTCCTTACAGTTTTAAGCACACAAAAAAAAACAGGCACTCACACAGAGTCTCTTTGAAGTAGTAATGCCTTTTGATGTGCTGAGCTGTTTTTCTCGATCACATGGTATACAGGCTTTGGCCTGAACTAGGCACCATGCACACTAATGTGGAGGGAAAGGCTTTTCTTCCAGTAAAATGGAAAAGAGTGCATCATTTACTGTGCCCAACATAGAAAACTTATGAAATAATGATGTTTATGCAAAGGGTCTGTTTTATTATTCTGGCACAAATAAGGGAGAAAAAGAAAGTAAGACTCATGTAAGTGGTACATTTAAACAATTTGGTTTGCATGTCTTCTGTCACTCAAATGGGACTATTTAAGATAAAGGGCCTTTTACAAATTTCCCTGGAGCTGAGCTGCCACCTACTAAATAGTGGAGTAGCGGCCCAAGACATAGATGCATAGAATTGCATAGAATTTGTGTTCCTGCATTAGAGTACTGTCTTCTTTCATCTGTATTTAAAGTCCTCAGATTGTCAATGTGTGCCTAATTTTCTCGGGACCCCTTGAGTGCTCGGGTTTATGAAATGATTTAATTTTATTTTAATATTTTGACATTTCTAAAGATCTAATTATTATTTTTAACGTGTATTCATTTTTTTCAATGGTCTAAATAGTTGTTTATACTGCACATTATTATGCTGTTATGTATATATATTAATAAATATTAATGTAAGTGGTTTGCCAAACAACCACTTATTTATGGACGTCAGCAGTCAAAACGCTTGAGACCCCCAGGATTACTGTCTAGCCACAATGTGGGATGAATTAGACTGTGTCTTTAATTCGGATCACCCTGAGCGGCGCGCGTCCCATCAGATGGCTCACCAGGGCCAGGGAATGACAGCGGAGTGGCTGGCAGTGCCTCCACGGTGGCATGTGGGGCCTAATCTCTTTGTGAAAGCGCTGATATGCCTTGAGACGGCACATTAGGAGGCCATCCTCCTTTGCCATGCGAGCTTTAATTGCCATGGCCAGGTGCAAACAGCGTGTAATCTTGTTTGTCAGCCACGGTGCTTTATTTACTAATTTTGTCTTTTTGACAACCAATTTTGGAACAGACGAGGATTTGGAAAGGCGGGCGACCGTGAGCTGGAGGGCTGGAGAGCTGGATGTGGTGACTACGAGGCTTTGAGAGAGCAGCGACAGTATGAATGTTTGTGTGCGTGTGTGTACGTGCACACTTTCGTCATCAGCCCTGCTCTGCCTTGTAATCTACGTGTCTAGCCGGTCCCTTTGTCCTTAGGAATGCCTGGCTCGGACGGGCCGAAAATTACCATCCTCTTCTGTTTCCTAGCCTCATGAATCGCACACGCACACACGCACGCGCGCACGCACACACACACTCCAGCTAGCTCGTTCGCATTGCCCTCCTAAGTATAGCTGAACTATCTGTGTGTGTGTCTGTGAGTGTGTGCGTGAGTGTGTGCGTGAGCGTGCGCGTGCGCATGCGTGTACCTGTTTGTATAGGCACAGGCTGACCTCAGTCCAACCGTTCTCATTGTATTGTTGTTAAGGGTGAGAGGGCTTGCTCGCCAGGCCTGTTGCCCTCCTTGAGGTGCGTCCATGCTGTGACTCTCTAGTTTGCTGTGGGACTTCCCCCCACCTGACCCAGCGCCAATCTCTGTTCATGTCTCTGTCAGAATGTTTAGTATAGGCAGGAGCTCTGCTGTGTGGACGAGCACCCTGGGTCAACCGTGCCGTGACAATACACGAACAATGAGGGGAGTGTGTGTGTGTGTTTGTGTGTGTGTGTGTGTGTGTGTGGGGGGGGTTATATTCCACCCCCATGTTGATATTCAAATGCAGGCCACAGCCATGTAAAGAGCACCTCCAAAGAGTAGAGGTTAGGTGCAAGAAGAAGGGGTTTAAGTATAATTCTCTTCCTCTCTTACGGTTTCCTTTTCTTTGTTGTTCCCAGCGCTCGTGGGGACGCAGCTTGACTCCATATAAGAGGAGGAGAATGTGGGTAGCTCGACACCGATGCCACAGAGGTATTCCTTTCTCCTGCCAGTTGCCAAAGACAGCGACACGCAGCTCCTCTCCCAAGGAGCCTTATCTGCACAGGAGGAGGACGGTAATTAATTTTCACTCTCTGGGGGGGGGGGAGTAAAATAATTGGGGGAGCACAGTGGAGAAAAAAATGAGCGGGTTTTTTTAATCTAATTGTGGCAATAAATGCACACGCCCTCACACTCCATTCCATGTGACAAATACAGGATGCTTTCTTTCAGGCCTGCTGAAGCAAGTAAAGTGTCATGTTCATGCACATGTCTGCTTGTGTGTGTGTGCGTGCGTGCGTGCATGTGTGTGTGCGTGTGTGTGTGTACGGGCAACAGAAACAGAAAGTGGGAGAGAGGGGAGAAAAAGTGGCGGCCTAGACATTTTATAATATATTCAAGGAAATTCTGAATACTGTAATATAATGAGTTTTTTAATTAAGTTCCCTGCTTTATCGTGTTTTACAAAGCAGAAACCACCATTAATGCCGTGGTAATGAATTGTTTTAGAAATTTTTCACAGCGTCTGGTGAAAAAGCTTTAATCAACCAATATGGCATTCCTGCCCGGCCAAGTCAACCAGAGAGTTCATTATTTAAAGTGTGGTATTGGTTAATGTATTTTGGCAGTCAGCAGCCGAGCGAGGACAGCCGAGCCGTGTCGTGCTTGTAGTAGCCGAGCCAGACATCATGTGGAAGGGGGGTTGGGGGGACACATTGCTGTCTCATCTGAGGACAAGGTGCTGTTTTCAGTTGACTGCGTGAAGCTCAAACGATGGAAGAGGTCGACTGGAAGAAAGACACAGTAGAGATGCACAGAAAAGGAGGTTATGACGTTAAAATGGAATAGTCTTTTTGGTTTATTTATTAACATTATGTTTGATGTTAATCCGTAAAATGTCATCTTGTCTATCTTTAAAGATGTTAAAGATACAGAAAGAGAAAATTGTCGTTGCCATAAAGAGTTCTATTCTGTTAACCACCAATAACACCTACATGGTATATACCGGCCACATCATTACACCTAGCTAAACTAGTGCAGTCCAATACAACAGTCCTGCAATAAATCTCCCCTCATGATTGTAATAAGGTTTTTATGTTGCATGACGCATCCTTGACTTGAAAGGCTTTATTAGATAATAATAAAACTAGAACTTTTGCATCCAAACTTTTTTCCTGTACCTCAAAATGAAAGCTCTTCTATATCCAGGCCTGCACACACACCCACACACACACAAACGCACACACAAGGAGGAGTAAATCCTTCAGGTCTCCAGGCAGCCTTCTTACCCTGCTTTGCTTGATCTGGTGTCTTTTTCTCATCTGAAGAATGCAGAGGACTGGCCGCAGTCCCATGCAGTCTTGTTTTCATCCTGCCTTTCTCTTTAAACCCTTGAAACCCCTCTCAAAGGGCCTTTTTCATTTTGATGAACTCTTTCAACGTGTCCAGCCACTCACTTGTAATGCCGCATGGCCAGAAGCGACCGCAAACCTTGTGGTGCTGACACCCACGACTTCTTGTCTCAGATCCGATGCCTCGCCATTAGAAATCACCTGGACAGGATAGGGGGGGCTGGCCTGGTGTGGAAATACAGCTCGAGGATTTCTAATGAGAAGGTCTTGAAAGTAACAACAGATGTGTATCTCTGAAATGAAAGACAGGCAACTGACCAGGCAGGTGGACGACAGGACGGGAAGACTGCGTTGATGTATTGAACCGGCAGACTCAGTATTAGACTTATGGTTCCAGGAGGAAGTCTCATGTACTTTGTTCTTTGCATGTAACTTACAGACCTGTTTGTATTTCATGTTAAAGCGCATGGCCTAGTTTGTTCTCAGAACACTGTTTGAACCTGTGTGTTTACTTTTTGGCATTGTGATCGGTTGGAAACCCAGGTGCCCAGGGAGAGGACTGAAATATCTACAAGGAGAACAGTAAAAGTAGCCCTGAAGGCATCCATGCCAGTCCTCAAGTAATGTAAAAAACTCAAGGGTTCACGCTGTTACAAGCCAATCTATTTGAAAGAAAGCAATGTATAGAACATAATGTCGGCAATGTTGAAAACATTTATGATATTTTTATGAAAATGTGTATTGTATTACCAAAGCCACTAAATAGTATTTATTATGTAATGATATATTATAATAATAATATATAATTTTATTCACATCTACTTTTAATGAGTCAGCATGTTACACAGAAGCCCAATGAGACAGAAGGCTGCTGACATACATTGTTATCTGATTCCAACTCTTATTCCACAGCAATTTTGTCTTGATTTTACTTGTGTGTGCATTGTCCTACAAAAGGAATAAAAATTAATTATCGAGCTGATACATACTTTTATATGCCCTTTACTGGCTCTGTGCTTTTTACCGGAGCCCACCGTATAGTCCCAAGGCTAAGAGATTATCATGTTGATCTGAGGGTGTGAATCAATTAAGCTCTCACCGCATTTACAATCAATAAACACCAAAGCCACCGGCAAGTTCTTGCCTCAATCCTCCCATTGTTAAAATGTCCTCTAAATCACCAAAGCTCAAACTCCTGTAGAGACAGCCAAAGAAAATGTCTATTCAGAGCATGTCTATATCGATGTATACTAAGCAAGCGGACTTGGGGGAACCAGAGGCAACAATAGAAGAGGGAGTTTTCAAGAATCAGAGATGGATTTATGTCATGATTGTCAATGATCTGTTCACTTGCCCTCTCAGTCAGACATGATTTATGTTCCTGTTTGTTTTTTGTAACTGTCAGGTAGATGGACATGTGTCTGTGTCTGGCCAGTCAATGAGCCATTGATTTGAAACCGGCGCTGATGTCTAAGACGAAGTGATGGATGGGCTCCATCTTTAACAGAAGCAAGAATAAAAAATAAAAAACAAATATATACATACAGTATATAATACAATTTGTGAATCACCCAAAGTAAAGTGACCATGTTCTCCATTCCTCCATGGTGTTTCTAACACCATTCGCTTTATTATTCTTTCACTAATGAAACTCATTGACTTTCATTTGCTGTCAATCCTCAACCTTTTGTGCAAACACAGACGTTCCTCCTTTATAAGCAACTATTTATTTGTAGTGCCGCAAGTGAGATTGTGTGATCATTTAGTGTGTGTGTGCCCTCGAATTAAACATGTCTGTGGGTTTGTTGTTTGTTGTTTGTTGTCTGTTGTCTTTGTGTGCGGCACAACTTCTCGCACTCTATAATAATTGGACACACAAATGCACAGTGTACAGTAGTTTCACAGAGGGGAGGGATTTTCTCATTGCCTAAATAAACTTTACCATGCTGGCCTTTTTACGTATTCTCTGCAGCTTCTTCAAATGTCAAATGGAATTAATGGGACTGCATCATTTTGCATGTCTGTATCTGCGTGTGCGAGTGTGTGTCTGTGTGTCTGTGTGTGCGTTTGTAAATGGCCTTGATCAACTAATACATGCTGTGTTCTTCAATAGTGAAGCCTACACACGGCTTTTATTGAATCATTACACCACATGTTGGCTTCATTTAGGCTAATGACTGACAAACAGGAGCGATGTACATTGCTGGGGATGATTTTGTCATTATACAAGATGACAAGATCAATGGTGTTAGCAACAGGGAGAAACAGCAATATGTCTGCATCAATTGTGTAATCATTGGAATAAAGGATGAAATTTGTTGTTCAAGTCAATTCACAGAATCAACAAGAAGTCACAATTCCGCCACACTACCTGGGCCAATTTTCTTTCATTTTATTCTTTCTCACTCATGGGGAGTGGGGGTGGGGTGGATGGGGGGTGGGGGGCATTGTTGACAAGCTACAGTAAACATGTCACTGGACCTATTTTCTCTTCTTGGCTTGCTGTGACTGAATATAAATTAAACTGGGAATAGGGCCGCTTCCATTTTGATGGAGCAGCCTTTAAATGTGATGTAATGATGTAACCTGTTGGATTAATGCTGCCAATCCCTCCTCATCGCCCCGCCGTCATCCACATTAGTCAAAGTGCCTTGATCATCCATGTGTGAGCCGGCTGGGGGAACCAGCATGGAAGACAGAGGTGATGGTGGGGTGGGTGTAGCCATATTCCTAGCATCATATGAAACCCCATTTCACGGCCGGCTAACCTGATTGAAAGTAATAGGGGAACCGGGGAAGTGATGAAGTGACATGGCCAATAACTTTCATTATGTGTCTGTAACCTTGTCCCATTCGCTAATTAATTTTCCAAAGGCAGTATGCAAGCTTCTGTGGCGGGAACATCCCAAGTAATCTCCGTAAGGTGATGCCTACTAATGTCGGTGTCCTACTGGAAAGGAGTAAAGTAGTAAATGATTATTTTGTGATTTAGGACCTAAACATCTGTTGGTTTGAATTTGTCTCTGCCACAGCTGCTTTCATAACTCTGGACTCTGTAGTATCCTTACCTCTGTCGTGAGCCCTCACTTTTTTTTTAAATCCAATCATAACTATATCTTAAATTAAAACATACAGAAATCTGATTCTGCAAACATGGACTAATTTTAGAAAACATACTACCAGTAGAGACAAGACTCCAAATTCACTGAACTGGTAGCCTAAAGCACAAGCTCGTAAAAAGACTCTCAAACAATAAGAAAAACAAAACAATTAAGCAAAGGATAATCATTAGACCTAGAGTAGACACAGCCCAGATAGACAAGATTAGACTGAACGTCTCTTGAGTGTTGCCCTGCCCAGTCAGCCAATCAGAAACCAGTGAAAAGACTGATAAAGGAGCAAACCTCTGTGGCTTTTGTTCTTTCCTTGTTTGTGTATGTGGGTTATGTTGAGTGAGGGTGGGTTTGTCACCAATGGCTTCTAGGTAAGAATTCATGTCTGCCATTGGTTGAATCGAAAATGCTTGTTAGAAAAACACAATGTTTGTAATGTTTGCTGTTTGTTGTAGTTCTATGACAATAAGAAATAAATTCAGTTATACAAGCTGTATGCTTTAATTACTTCCCAGTTTCTGGGAAGTTATTTGTCATCTCTTGTTCGTGCCAGACGCTGTGACAAGCAGACAAGCACCCTTTATTTGTCAACATCTGCATGGGATTACATTTGTATTGTTACATATTCTAGTACTGTTAGCTTCTGTATTTTGTCAATAGTCTTAAGGCTTAAACATTCTTGTTTGACTTTTCTCCTCCATTTCAAGGGCTTCACCCCTTCAAGAGGATTTAGAATAGAAAATAATAAGGCATCATTGCTTTCATGAAAAGAGCTGGGGTTCTTGGTACTTTTTGCATTCAGTGAACACCAGAGCTTGAAGTAATCAATGAGTTTGCCTATTTAAAGCTTATGTGGGTTTATGCAAACTAGTGGCAATGAAAAGAATCAGTGGTATGAATAATGGATCACAAGGCTAAATCTTACCTCGGCCTATCAGAACAGACATGTGGCCTAACAGAACAACGGCTGGTTATCTTCATATTACCACAGTGAGATGCTAAATGCTCTGCTGCTTTGTGTTTGACTTGGAAAGTCTGGAGTATATAATAGCTTTATTGTATTCCTATGCCATTAAGGCTTTGTTTCCTTTAAAACACAATTAAACCTGGGACCATAACTCTTGCCTTCTGCCTGCCAAGCTCCCTCAACAACAGTACCGCCAGTCTTATAAAAGGGCACCCACGGGATCCATGTACCGGTGCGTACAGAATTTTAGCACCACCTAGTGGTAGCTCCAGAGAGAGGCCACTTGAAGTGTGGTTTGCCGTTATTGTAACACTCACAGAATAATTTATTTACAGCTGACACAAAACAAATAAGCTTGCCAATGATTACCAGAACGATCCCCAGTGCTTATATGTAATAAAATCAGCAGCAAGCTTGAGAAAAAAGGGGTCAAGCTTATCTGTAATATGTCAGCCAGACCAGATAAGCTTGACCCCTTTTTTCTCAAGCTTGCTGCTGATCTTATTGCTGAACCCCTTTTTTAAAATTTTAACCTTTTTATCACTGAAAATAAGATTCCAAAAAGCTGGAAAGTTGCCCTTGTTCTCCCCCTTTTAATGGGGGGGTACTTTTGATATGAACAACTGGCTGATCTCTAAACTGTGCATCTTGGCAAAAATCCTAGAGAAGCTTGTAAGCGAATAAATTCATATAATTTCTAGAAAGTAGCAATATTTTATCTGTTTTTAATCTGGTTTTAGAACAAAGCACAGTACTACAAGTGTTGTGCTCAAGGTTATAAATGATATTATAGAGGCAATAGATTATAAGAAATACAGTGCTGCATTGATCTTTTTAAGGCATTTGAAAAAGTAGATCACTGCATTCTTTTGGAGTTGCTTTATGGTGTTGGCCTATCTAATAATATAGTTGCTTGGTTTTCAAATTATCTCTCGTAAAGGAGTGTGTACATATAGCAGGGTTTTTTTGTTTATATGTCAATAAACTCTGTGACAGCTTATCTAATGCTCAGTACCATTTGCATGGTGATGACACTTTTATGTATTGCTCTTCTTTGTCTGCTGCCCGGGCCCTTGAGTCTTTGCAGTCTGCTTTTAACATTATCCAGTCCCATCTGTGCCAATTTAAGTTGGTACTAAATCCAGATAAGACCAAACTTATGTTGTTCACAAATGGCAAGCGTTTACACTAACTAACTAACATTCTGTTTATTTTAACAGAAAGTACAGATAGAAATGCTCACATGCTTTAAGTATCTGGGTATTTATATTCACCAGTTGTCATTTGAAATACACTTTGAAAAACTTGTGTTCAAACTGAAGGTCAAATTAGGAATAAATTCTGTTTTTCCTTCCATGCTAGAAAGAAGTTTGTTTAGTCAGTGATCCTGTATATATGAAGGCTTCTGCCCAGTGTCTGCGTATGTTGGTCAGTGTTTACCACTGTGATTTATGTTTTATTACTGGCTGTAAATACTGTGAGCTATACTCTATAGTTAAGTGGCCATCACTATGTATGCGTAGACAGACTTGCTGGCTTAAATGTATTTATAAATCATTTTTAATTCTTATCCCCCCTTACATTTATTCATACTTTACACCACTCAAAGTCACTATGTGCTCCTGTCCCAAGACAGGCTCTAAGCTGCTCTTCCCGAGTCAGGACAGAATTGGGCACAATAGGTTTTAAGTTTGCTGCCCCTTCAACATGGAATAAGATACAGAGGGACATCAATCAATCTAAACTTGTGACACAATCAAACAAATGCTAGAGGACATGGAAACTGACCCTATCAGTGATTGGCACATAATTGTTGTTCACCATCTTTTGATGCTGCAAATAAAATGAAGTGTATTGTTTGTTCTCTGTGTTTGTTTGTTGAAACTGTGTATGCTTCCCTCTTGGCCAGGTTGTTCTTGCAAAAGAGATTTTAAATCTCAAAGAGACCATACCTGGTTAAATACAGGTTAAATAAATAAATAAAAAGTTATTCATTATATATCTTCGATGTCAAACTGGAATATTCACATGGAGGTTAAAGTACTTTAAAGTAATCATCCAGAATCCAGCAGACAGTTTTAATGGCACAAGAGAGACAAGCACGTACCCTGACGATACTACTTTGAGATATATTAGCCAACATTTCATAGGTCTCTGCACGATAAATGGTATATTATAAAACTCCCATTGCAGGGATGAAATGGAATTGGGATTGTAAGCATTGGATAATAATGTTAGTTTGATGGCTTTTGGATTTCCCTTGGGCATATCATCAAACCAGAAATGTGGCCAAATGTTTTTTGTAATTATATCTACATGTATGCATATTTATAACACAGACAGCTTTCCCAAGTTCATCATTAAATGTTTGTCATTAAGTGTAAAAAAACAACAACTCCTACACGCATGCACACACACATACACCCTGTATATCCTTCCCTTTCGCCCTGCTTTAATGTGCATCTCTACTTTTTTGTACCAAACATGAGCATCATCTTGGGGGCGCTACAAAGAGAATCTGGGAGTGTTCCCTAAATGACAGTGTTGCCATTGCGTCTCATCTCTCCTCTCTTTCCATCATATCTGATCATAGCACGGATGGACGCGAAGGGTGGAGGTACTGACATCCAGAACGCCCGGCCTTCCCAGGGCCCAGCAACCAAAGACACTGGTGCCAAGAAACAGACTCCATAATGCACCACAGAGACAGCGGAACACACTGCCGATGAAAAAGCATGTCCTAGATTTCCAGAGAAAAGACGTGGGCTGGGGGTGGGGGGTGGTGGAAGTGAGATTAAAGGATATGTTTTGACAGTGGTAGTCTACTCCAGACATGAGGCATGAACCGCTTTCACTTTACATCCTCCTCCTCTTCTTCTTTTGCTAGCGGATTCCCATTCCGGCAGAGGTGCAGTGCTTCAAATATTTTCCTTAGAACCCAAACAGCAAATAACCTCTCTCAGTAGCGGCAGTCTCTTAATCTAATATACCGTACCTGTCTCTCCCACTCGTGTACACTTAACTGCATATTAGATATGGGGCTTCTGCTTTTTATTCATCAAGAACGCCATATTGTGCCTTTCTCTGATAACGCGCCTATTAATCCCCCCACCCCATACCCGGCATCGAACCATCTCTGTAACTAACAGCTCAGTCTCTCAAGGGTGGCAGCCAGGTTACGGCTTCGACACCCATCCACCCCAAACACACGCACGCACACAGACACACACACATACACGTGCGCCCACTAAACTTTCATCAATCCTCTGCGTAAACCTCCTTCCTGCCCTGTATCTCTTCATCCTTCACTCAACCCCTGCCCTCAACTAATGACCCCAACTCTCCAGGGCCACTCCTCTCTCTCCCCTCTCTCTCTCTCTCTCCCTCTCTATCTCTCTCTCCGTCTCTCTCCCTCTCTCCCCCCCCCTCTCTCTCTCCCTCTCTCTCCCTCTCTCTCTGCCAGTGAGCAATGTCCCTCACTCTCCTTAACAATAAGGTTTTAATAGCTTGGTGGAATCCCTCTAGCTCTTCATCATGGTCCTCCCAGGAAGATCACTGGGTTACGCCTGTTATGAGATGTGTGTGTGTGTGTGTGTGTGTGTGTTTAGGAGGTGATAGATAGAGGCGAGAGAGAGAGAGAGCGAGAGAGATTGTGTGTGGGGGGGGGGGAGTGGGAAGGTGTGGGGGCTGGGCAAACTAGGCCTTGGCTATTTCAAGGCTGCCATGTGTCATGCTGTCCAGGGGCCTGTCCACACACGGCTGTCTTTGCACAAGCCTGTCCACAATATGAATGACTACGAGGCAGCCCGACTTTCAATCAATGAGACTAGCCTTGCTGCACGCCGCTGAAACAGGGACATGCACACAATGCAAAGACCTCAGGCAGGAGGAGGTATTGTGGCAGCGATTCAGCACCACGGACAGCTACGCTTAGCCGCCGCAGACAGCTTGTTAGGTGAGGCAGACGAGATTATTCTTGCTCGGAAATTAAAATGATCTCCATTATATATTGTTTAATAAATGAATCTGTCTGACTTTGGCTTGACCCCTCATCTCTCCCTTCTTCTGTAGGCTATTTTCACCCTTTTTCTCACTCAGTCTGTTATTATATAATTTGCCACAGGTCAGGGGGAAGGTCAGCCACAACAGATGTCCACCTGACCAACGAAGCCCTTGTTATGTTATATGCCTAGACACATTCACAGATTGTGGGGGCTGGAAAATGGAACCTTTCCTTATGAAACCCTCCTCTGTGAAGCCAAGACCTTGTCAGAAGTTGTGCCCCATAATAATGCCGTATCAGTATTGTATTTTCAGAGAAGAACACGCACATGATGATATTGCGTAGCTAGGCAGAAAGAATCAAAGGGGGGGCTGTTTGGACACAACTGTAACAGAGGACAACAGCATGCCTAAGATGCCAGACGCACAGGATGCCCTTGTGTAAACACATTTATTTTTTTACGTGGCCTTTGATCACCAGTGGATACAGGCTGCAGTAAAAATTTGCTTTGACTCCAGATGAACAATGGGCTAGGGAGCTAAATGAGGTTGAGGAATGCAAGGTTTTTCAAACCTACGTCTGAGGTAGCCTTTATGGTTGGCCTATTCGTCTAAGAGACTTTGATCTCCCATCTATTATAATTGCCTGTGTGTCTGTTGTGTAATAAGCAAGCAGGGGAGCCAAATGTCCGGGATTTAACAAGGCGGGGGGGGGGGGGGGGTATGGATTGAATCACCCGCACCCCCCGCCCGCGTAAACGGGTACGTTCCCCGTTTTCCCCGTTTTATCCGTGTTATCCGCCCCAGGCAGGGGCTTCTGTAAGGCCGTGCCACACCCCCCCAC
>JAOEHI010052327.1:0-16901 GCA_025447815.1 Percopsis transmontana | reverse complement strand
GTGTGTGTGTGTGTGTGTGTGTGTGTGTGTGTGTGTGTGTGTGTGTGTGTGTGTGTGTGTGTGTGTGTGTGCTTACTAGTGGTATGTAAGTGTCCCTTGTAATCCAAACTGTTGTCAAGAGACAAAGTATTTATGGGTTCCTCCTAATATCTCCTCCTCCCCTTCTCTCCTCCCCCTCATCACCTCCTCTGCCTCCCTCTCCTCTATACTGTGCCTTTGGTCTCTCCTCTCCTCTTTTATTTTCTTCTTTTTTTTCTCTCCTCTCCCCTTCTCCCTCTCCCCTCTCCTCCTAGCTGGCAACCTGTCATTAATTACATAGACAGCAAGTGTGAGGACTTCTTGAATGCAGAGTCCAGGGTGAATCGCAGGCTGATGCCCGATAACAGAGTCCACTGTTGCCTGTACTTCATCGCCCCCTCTGGACATGGGTGGGTACTGCACATGTATAAAAAGTAGTTCAAAACAGTCATCCATCGCTATATTTAAACACAACACAGAGATTGGTTTAAACGCCTTATTTTTGAATGCACAAGTGAAACCCTCAATAGAGCACTATTCTAAAATAGGAGGATTAGGGGAAATAATTCATTAGTAATATAATAATTTCATGACATTATCATGTCACAAACTGTGATGTAGGCTTAATAATGTTTAAACAGTATCCAGTTTGTCTCCATGGTTTTCTATGCCATGCATGTTAAAGACGATACTGTGTGCGTGCGTGTGTGCCTGCTCCATCAACGAAAGCGGCTGTTATTGAGTGACCTGCAAACGTTATGTAACACCATCCAATCATCACTGAACCCCCAATACAGGAACTAAGAGGGGTTTATGGCGTAGTATGAAATGGAGAAATCTCAAATAATGTAGTCGTGTGCTTGTGTGTGTGATCCCTCATATCTGGGTCACATTCACCGCAGAATGTCTCTGATGCGACACCAACCCCCACACAAGACACATCCGCAAGACACATCCGCAAGACATACCCACACACACGCCCATGCACAAACACACACAGTACACACAGGTAGGCATACAAACACAGGTATTGACATTATAAAAGGATGGGTGAACCATAAAGCCTCAGACAAACACACACACACACACACACATGTGAATAGGTAGGTTTGTAGTATGCACATACATTTCTGTAATAATAATAATATACTGTATTTCAGTATGCATATACAGTACACCCATGCATACTGCCTTCATAATAACAATACATGACAATAATAATGTTTTAGATTTAGGAAAGTAACACCACAGATACTATACATGGTGCCGACACCTCCAGCTGGGCCTGGGTGAATCCAGCACACTGCAGCCCAGACAGAGCTCATTGTCTCTGGATGTTGACCTCAAGAACGTCTTCATTGTCCTCTATTCACCCACGGGGCGTAGACAGAGAAACTGATAGCGCTACAAAGACCATCCCTCATCAAACCACCATGACACAGTGATCTGTCCCCCGGAGATAGGCATCAGTCAATACATTGTTTGGCCTCCATTGTTTCCTTTTGGAAATGTGGGCTGCACGCCCTCTGCTGGCCACCATATGAATTACATCTGACATGCTGATGTGCTCAACCTCAAACTTTTCTATGTAAATACATGTTGCTGCTGTTGTTTGTTGTTGTTGGCATGGTGTGTGTGTGTGTGTGTGTGCGTGTGCGTCTCTATCTCTCCAGGCTGAAGCCGCTGGACATCGAGTTCATGAAGAGACTCCATGACAAAGTAAACGTTATTCCTCTCATTGCCAAGGCCGACACACTGACTCCTGAGGAATGTCAGCTCTTCAAAAAACAGGTCAGCGTTTGTGTGTTGCAATATATGATATCGTTTAATAGGTAATTGTGTGTTTATGCGTGTGTTTTTGCACTTGTAAATAGTTCATATTTTGAGTAGTTCTACTGTGTAAGCTGAATGGGCATGCGTGCGTGCGTTTGATTTGATTATATTTGTCCTTCCGTCTCCAGATCATGAAAGAGATTCAGGAGCACAAGATTAAAATCTACGAGTTCCCGGACACTGAGGACGACGAGGACAGCAAACTGATCCGGAAGATCAAGGTATTCTTATCTGGCCCCAGCACCCAGCTAACGAGCACTAGAATTTCTGCACACTGTTATAGAGCACCAACAACGACCAGAAACATTACACACAACACAACAGACTTTGTGTAGAAATACATGGTGGTAATGGATAGAGAGAAAAGGAGGTCAGTCTATCTGCTGTTCGATATCCGTCCCCTGCAGCATGCTGTGTTCCACTAACCAGAGCCGTCAGTTATGTGTGCTAATGACCAATCAATACTATATATAGGAAACGATGGATGGCTCTTCCTGGTAATTAGCATCCGTGGTACCCATCTGCCCTGTTAACTGTTGCCCCTAGTAACAGTCACGCCTTTCAGAATCAATACTGAAACATTTCTGATCCAAACCATTACCAATAAAGAGCTCATATTCTCTTATAGGACCAAGAATTAACACAAAAACAAACACGAAGTGTGTTCTGTTGCAGGAGCGGATGCCTCTGGCAGTAGTGGGCAGTAACGCAGTCATCGAGGTGAACGGCAGGAAGGTCAGAGGTCGCCAGTACCCCTGGGGAGTGGCAGAAGGTACCCCCCCCCATACACACACAGGCTGTCCTGTCTTGACTATATGTAGGCCACACCAAAAGAGGGATCTCTTATTGTTACATGGGTGTTGTGAGGCATGTTGCTGTTGGTAGGTTGATGCGTTTACTGCTGTTAAAGAAAGGTAACACCAGGAGGGGATGCTTTCGAATTTGGTGTTTCGAAAAATTACTTCATTCAAGAAATGTTGTACAACTTCAATGTGATATGGAAGATATTTATGTCTTGGTGAGAAAAACAAATATCCAAACATCAATACAATACTCTCCAGACTTCATTATTTTACTAATAAGATTCCTCTCCTCACAACATTTAGTACACATCCTTACTTCCTGAGCTATCAAGAGCACTGATGTGAGATCAGAATTTCTAAATGAGCTTTTGTCTCAAATGCACCATGCAGCTGTAAATAAGACACTATTATTTGTGTGTTAACTTGCTATGTTACACTTAATATACATGTGTGTGGTGGATTGGGTTGAGCATTTTTGAAAGGATGGGATACTGCATGTTGTCCAAGGCACGCGCGCGCGCACACACACACACACACACACACACACACACACCGACACACACACACACACACACACACAAACACACACACACCTCAAGATGGTTTGTGTTAGACACCAACAGGGATTCTGGAAAAGGAATGTCAGACAGTGTGCTTTGTGGGACATGCACATAGTTCCTGGATTATAGGTAGCGCTGATGCCCCCTAGAGGACAGACTGTGTCACCTTCTGTGCACTGCTAGTCTAAATGATTAGATTTTTGAACTGGTGTGTTTATGACTTCTATAGTGTCTTTTGTAATTCTGGAAAATATTCTAGATTTAAGGTAAATGCGATGTGGTCGACCTTTTTATCAGTCTATCACATTTTCATTCTTCTTTTATTTTCTCTTTTTTCCCTTTGTTTTTTTTATTCTATTCTTTTCCATGACTGACAGAGGGCATTATTGGTAAACAAAGCCATCTTTGATGTTCTCTTACCCCCCCTTCCATCCATATCCCACTCCTCTCCTTCCCTCTCCACCTTTATGTTGCTCTGCTGTTCCTTCCTTAGGCTAATGGTCAAACCAGTGCTCTAATCAGACCAGGTCTTAAAACCACTTGGTGGTAATCTCAGATTATAAAGATTGACTGGGCAATTGGTCGGCTGTGTGTATCAGCTGAACCATGTCAACCTGTAAAGTCACACTCGTCCATTCAACCCCTGCGTGCTTATCGGTTGTTTTCAGCCCTGGTCTGATGCTGTGAATAGTCATGGAGGGAGGTAGTGGAGGTTGTTTGGTGCTGCTGCTGCTGCCGCCGTTGCCATAGAAACTTCATTTTCTAACTCAGTGGTTCCCATCTTGCTCCTGTTCAGTTTAGAATTTAGTTTTACTAAACCTGTTTAACCTGGTTAAACTGGTGTAGCGCGGAATCACGTGTCTGAGCTGAAGGTACGGGTCAGAAGCATCTTCTCTGGACCAAGGTTCGGAACCCACTGTTCTAACTCATTGCTTATAGGTTCATGAGCAGAATGATTTAAGTTGGCTATTACCGACGGGCATGTACACTCTGGCTTGTTTATTCTTCATTAAACATCTGACATTGCAACAAGATTGGCCCACAAGGGTCTTAATAAAGGATCAAATAAATTTAAATAAACGCACACGCACACACAGACACACACACACAGACAGTTACTGTATGTGGCCATGACTCAACACTCATACAGCTCAATATGCAGCCTAGGTAATCTGAGTGTGCTCGCATCACCTGAAGGACAGAACAAAGGGATAAATATTATATATTTATACCTAATAGCAGGGTCTGAGGTTGAGTTACATTCCTGTTAGTGCTTCCTATAACCTCTGACCTCTCATAGCCCCTATGCCTGCCATGCCAGTGAGACTAGAAAACCCCTAAACTGGTCATCTGTGGCCCCTTATTACCCATCAACCCTGCTAGCTGAGGCCAGCGCCTCATTAGCCAGCTTCTGGACACATGCAGGTTACTATGTTGATCCGGGCCAAATCTGGGCTGAATCAGGGCCAGAACAGAACAGAAAAGACAACCCCGGCCCCTCCAGGCCCAGATTTGGGGCCCCAGGGTGTGACAGTAACTGAAACGCGATACCCCTCCCCCTCCCCCTCCCCCCGCCCTGTCAGAGGTCCTTCAGCTAGAAGAGACAGGAGGTGATTGGCTGGCTTGGGATGCCAAGGGGCGGGACACCTTAAGTTTCATCAATGGTAAGGTGCCTCCTTATTCGCTCCTCTGTTGTGGATTGACGGCTGGCTGGGCGGAGGCTAGCCAATAAGGAGCAGAAGTTTGATGCGGAAGATGGATGCCACATGACAGCGCACTCGTCCTTAGCAGCAGTTAATCTGCAGGACTTTTCCAGAATCCCATCTGACCGCGTAACCTTAATGTTGACACGTAAAGCCATGTAACTGTCTAGTTGCAAATTGTGAATAATATAAATAAAATAATGAAAATGATCTCTAAGCAATATTACCTATTATTAGCCTGGCTTCTATGACTTTAACCATTTTAATCTTTTTCACTTATACATTCATACATTCATTTTCATACATTTTCCCTCCAAATACCACTGCTACTAAAAATCAGCTATAGCTATGCATAGCTATACTATAACTATAATCTTACACTGTTCCTGGGTGGATGAATAATGAATGACTGACTCACAGTATGTATTTAATGTAAAGAGAGATCAATGCAGCATTAATATTGAACTATGTGATGATAAAGGTGAGTTTTGAGCTATGCAAGATAATACATCTTGCATAGCTCAAACTCACCAAATGAAACCTGTTTGTGTCCACTAGACAAACATTACACTGTAAATCCATCGCAGCATGTTCTCATGCGCCTTCAACATTGTGAGTCAGACCCTGTAACACTGGATTCTGTAACTGGGGTCCACGGATTCCCGGGGGTCCGCAGAATACCCCTGAAACATTTCTTATATGTTGTGGAATAGTACATGTTTAACATGTAGAAAAATTACATGTCACTGCCTGTAATGAACAGTAGCTAGGGTCGCATTTTACCTGTGGAGCTTGTTATGATAAGGGAAGTGTATTGGGGGCTTAAAAACTGACACTCTCTCTCACCCTCCCTCTCCCCTGTATAAACATGTTCTAGTGGAAAACGGTGAACATTGCGACTTCACCGTGCTGAGGAACATGCTGATCAGGTGAGAAATATGCATGTTGTGTTACTCGATATTTACAATCTGTTTGCATGCAGTTATATTTAGCTTTTTGCAATGCATATATTGCTGCTGTTGTTATTATTATTGTTTCATTGTCTGTTATTTGTTTGTTGTCTGATTTTGTACCAGTACTTTCCTTGTGAGGGGACAGAATAGTCTAGTGGTCTTGGTTAGAGCCCCAGCATGGCCCTACCATTCATGTAGCATTCATCCATTTAGCATCTGCTAAATTACCTAATTGTACATGTTTATGTTTTGTTGTTGTTTGTGTTGTGTTTTGTGTTGCTTCATTCTTCCTTCTCTTAATGTTCTTTCCCCTCCTCTCTTCTTCTCTCTTTCTGCTTGCCTATCCAATGGTCGCTCCATTTGTAGAACCCACATGCAGGACCTGAAGGACGTGACGAACAACGTTCACTATGAGAACTACCGCAGCAAAAAGCTTGCCGCTGTCACTTGCAATGGTGTGGACGCCTCTAAGTCCAGGGGGCAGCTTACCAAGTAAGAATGTCTGTCTGTCTGTCTGTCTGTCTGTCCAAACACACTGCTATGATGCTCTTTAAACAAAACTTCTCTTTAAAATTTCTTTCAGAAAAGTTCCTTCCATTGAGTGATATAGTGAAATTGGCTTCCACAATGTATAAAAAGAATTTAACATCTCCGTCCACCTATTTAGGTGGTAATTTTAGCGTATTATACCAGATTCAGTTTGATTAGGTTTCAGTGTAGGACCTTCATTAGAGCTAATTGCACTTGAGCCATGCGCTTTAGACCGTGCGCTTAGATTGTTAAAATATAGCCCATGGTCCTTAGGCTCAGCAGCTACCTTGTCCAATTGTCTAAAAAACATTTGCCATTTTGTGTATTAGACTGGGTACATTTGACAGTGATCCGCTTTTTTGTCTTGTTATATTCTTATATAAATTATCATGTAATCTAAACAAAGAACTAATGAGACAATGAGTTATTTTGTAATTGTTTCTTTGCCTAGAGAGCAGTTAAAGCTTCATTAAGCAGAATATTTTACGTTTATGTTTAAATTATCTTACTTGACCAAGAAAGTATCATTGAGGGCTGGTGTCTTACTTCAACAACCCTTCGCCACCCGCAGCCGCTTTGTTGCTATTTCAAATTTGAAACCCCCTTGTTATTAATGTGGCTTGAGTTTTATGAGCATCACATTTTGAGGTGCCCAGGTTGCAGCCATCTGGAGTGTTTCACGGCCTCTAAATCTTTGGCCGATACACCCAGGCTAACGGAGCAAAGAGGCAGTCCGATAGCCGGTGAGGAGTGGCCTCCATCCCGGTGTCCATTTGTTTTGAAATGTGTTGGGGAATTAGTTCCCCCCTGCTGGTATAAAAAAAGCTTAATGGAGGTGTAAGGGACGGTAATGTAGGAGCCAATAATAAGTTGCCAACAAGACTTGTTTTATATACAGCAGTGAATCAGGATGGCAGCCCAACATCAGGACAGATAAGAGTTAAAAGACGTTCATGACCTTTGACCTGTGCTCCGGCCAACAGGAGTCCTCTGGCCCAGATGGAGGAGGAGAGGAGGGAACATGTGACGAAGATGAAGAAGATGGAGACGGAGATGGAGCAGGTGTTTGAGATGAAGGTCAAGGAGAAGAAACAGAAGCTGAAGGACTCTGAGGCTGAGGTGTGTGGGGGCATACACACTCTTGGATGATATATTTCTCCTGGACATATATATGTGTGTGAATAACATCTCAAACGCACACACAGCTGGAGCGTCGTCATGAGCAGATGAAGAAGAACTTGGAGGCGCAGTACAAGGAGC
This sequence comes from Percopsis transmontana, assembly GCA_025447815.1. Lineage (NCBI taxonomy): Eukaryota > Metazoa > Chordata > Actinopteri > Percopsiformes > Percopsidae > Percopsis > Percopsis transmontana. The sequence goes on along the minus strand of JAOEHI010052327.1, from coordinate 9,240 downwards.
TGGAGGAGAAGAGACGCGTGTATGAGGAGGAGAAAGCCAACTGGGAAGTGCAGCAGCGACTGCTGGAGCAGCAGAAACTGGACGCCTCAAAGTCAGTTACGCACATCTCGCATTGGTCGATTGTTTGAATGTTTAGTTACAATAGCCCATTTTCCACAGCGTTTTTCAAGGCGGGAATATTGCGCGTTCCTGTCGCGTTAACGTCACCACATGTAAACCATACACATGAATATCTAAAACAATCATGTTCATTCATTATTCAGCGCATCATTTCACAACAAGCCATAGACGCATGCGGTCTAGACACCCACTGTCTCCTACCAACGAGCGATGCTGAGGAAACTTATCGACACAACATTCTAGTTAAGCATTTCTAATCCGTTTACTGTTACTGAACAATAAATGAATATAATACGTTAAAGTGGGTGTGTTGTGTAAGTCTGCGAGACTGCAGATAGCCAACACTGTTGTGTTACGTCACGCTCTTTGGTCACTCTGGTTCCGGAATGCCGGATTGCTGCTGTGAAAAGACACACTGGGGTGGCGATATGTCACTTGTTTTGTTCACTATAAACAAGCGAACACCGCATAATGAGGGCTTTTTTGCGGGATCTCTGTACAAAAATGGCTAAAGTCTCACACTCTCCCCACACTGGATGCACCAGTCTTCCTCTCTTCTAGATAAAGAGGCTACATAATTGCATATAATTACTTAGCTAGGTCTAGTGAACGGCTACCCAGCTAGTTAAGATAACTAGCAAGCCAAATATCCAGTTATTAACCTGACAGAGTTTTGTAACTTTCCATAAGATACTAATTTTATTTTCTTACTTCTCCTACAGGACAATGGAAAAGAATAAGAAGAAAGGAAAGATCTTTTAAGTGATTTAAGGTTTTAGTTTTTCATTCCCTCAACTTCACATTATATATGACCGTTGACACACACACAATTAAGGCCAACACCCACTGGCGGCTTTTGATGCGCGTCGAGGCCCAAGTTTAGAACACGGTTCTATTTCTTGAGCGTAGAAATGTTTTGAATCTTTATGGATTTTTGAGCTCCTTCGTCAATTTGTCTTTACATTTATTTAGTCCAATGAAGGCAAAGCATGAAGAAAAGGCAACTTGTTGCTGCAAACTATCGTGCTCCTACGCTGGCGTCTGAATTTGACTATGATGTTTTTTCGATGTTTATGTTTCGAAACGCCATTAAAGTGCATTCCATGACTCGCCACCGGACTTTGCCGCCGTTGGCCTTGGCACACACAAGCATATTAACACATTCCATTAAAATTCCTGGTGTATGTTTTAAACCTAACTTCATGTGTGGCATTCTCATTTAATAACACACAAACACACACCACATTATCTACTCTGTATGGTTTTGTCTGTGAAAACCAGTCAGTTTACTTTGATAATGCATGTTTGTAAAAGTGAATATTCTTCAGGTGTCTTGACGAGGAACATTAAAGTCCTCTGAGCTGTGGAGTCACTTTACTCCTTCCATTTCACACTTACGAGCACACAGTGTAGACATCTGACACGTTCTGTGTCAGACATCTGTGCGCGCACACACGTGTAACATCTAGCATTTTCACACTATGACAATGTTGAGGCGGGTGTTGCGTATGCATGGGTGTTTGTCCGTATGCACCTGTGAAAATGATAGTTTTCTTAACCCTGTGTTTGAGGTCATAGATATTGCCCGGTAAAGCAAACAGACTCTTACCAAAAACATAGGACAGAAGCTAAAGCTTTTTTTTTCTCCCTCTGTCTCAGCCAATTAGCATTTCCCTGTTTGAACAACTGGGCGTGCTGTGCGACAGCAGCATGGATTTATAAATCTCTGGTTACAGTGGTTGTTCTATGTTGTGTTAGATGTGGACTTTGTGATCCTCGAACCCTCAACCCGAGCTACTTCTCTATCCATCCTCAAGCTAAAACCCTGTCCCTAGGTTGACAAACTAGTGGCGAATCTCAAATTTAAAACTTGGCACTTTTTTTTTTTTTTACACATATTTCACTGTTATTCCTAAATGTACAATATTCTGTGTTTGGATATCCCAAATAAGGCCTTATTTCAAACAGATATTTTGCTGATTAAAACATGTAAAGTATGCCAATATTTATTATTCAAGGTTTAGGATATGTTTACAGAATATTTAGAATATGAAAATGTACAATATATTGTGGTGGGTGAGATTTTAGGTATGAGGATGTAAAATGAAAAGCTCATTGTTTCCAGTTCTGAGGCGTTTCAAGGGTTATGATGAGTGTGTTGCCATGAAACTTTAACTAACCTGACCGACTGTCAAGTCTTATTTTCATACGATAATAGTTAAGCATGTATGGTTGGAGAAGTGCAACCCCTTTAAAGCCAAGTTTATGTTTAATTTATATGGTTCAGAGTTGAATTCCAATATTTTACTAAAGAAATAGTTTTACAAAGTTAATTACATAAGTTAATTTTAGTGTACAGATCCTTCAAAACCTAAATGGAAAGGGACAACAAAAACTTATACAACATGCTAATGCACATATACTTGCTGTATTTGTATAGAGTACACGCAAAGGCAACTGCGCTTTTTTTGCAAATTATTTTGCAATGTGGTACGGGGATCAACCTACACAAACACACAAACTAAACTATGCCAAGTGGTGTACTCTCATGACCACTGTCGTTGTGCTCTGGGTGTGACATGAGAAGATAATTAATTCTGTTGTTCTGAGAATATACCACACTCCACTTCAAGAACCACTGCTTCGAGTAGGCTACAGATGCATTTGTCATTGTTTATTATTTTCTTTTCATATGTAAACCGTTTTCTGCTTCTTTACTGACGTCTCTCTAACTGTACATGATTAATATTAAATATGATGCAGGTTATTCCTGTCCTCCCAGTGTCTACTGGTCTTATTTCAGACAAATCTCTGTTAAATAGAATCTAGACTACATATAGGCCAACAATTATGTAAAATCATTATTCCAATCGTTATTCCACTATAACTTAATAATTAATAGCTAGCTGACTAGCTAGCTAAGGTTGTTATTTGAGCGACATACCTTATTTATTATATTAATATGTATTAATATCAATATAATTTATAATAGAATAAATGAGGACAAGAATTTCTGGAGTTTGTTTGGTGTAGTGGTAAACAGTCTTTTCACAAGTTAAAACTATCTAAACCTGTTATACACTTTCAAATAAAACAGACATACTGCACAAATGTACGCTATAGCAAGCAACCATTTATATTAAAAGTACAAAAACAGGGCACAAAAGTCATACTTTTACTGAAAAATAGCAAATCTTCATGTAAATTAATCTATTGGACTGCCATTGTTAGTATCCAGTTATTATTTTACTTTTCTAATTATGGTTTATTTCTTATGTATGTTTTCATGTCTTGTTTGTGTGCGTAAAGCATTCCTACATTATTATAAGAAAAGAGCTAAATAAAGTAAAAAGTTAATTATGTCTGTAAGCCAGGATAGCAGATTTGTGGGTAGTCTTCAGGGGTGATGCCCACTGCCGGAGATTTGCAGCTTCTTGTAGGTTTTCTGAGCCCAATTAAATGTCTCGCTAAAGCAAATCTTGTTTCCTTTAACAGTATGGACTCTGCAAAAATACAATATATATATATATATATTATCTGTTGCTTATAAAGTCTCTATAAGCTTTACATAAATGTGTTTTAAGTTGCTTTGGAGAAAAGTGTCTGCTAAAAGACATACTGTAACTGTAAATTGGAGATAACACGCATACAATGATTTCAATTACAATGTGCTGTGAGATGGAAAATAGCAGGAAGGTCAAACTTACATGAAACCCTTGTCCTTACAGGTCCGGTCGATTTTAACAATTTGGTAAATTTGACTTATTTTTATGGGGCCTTTGAAGAAGCCCGAGTTGCAACACATGACTGGCGATGCGTTTCTTTCAACGGCATAAGCTGTGAAGACAATGAGAAGTACTTTTAATAATATCACCTAGTACATTCAAGGATGATCACTCAGTGCTGAGCTCAACTGGCTAAATTAGGCTACACGATGACTCTTGATAGGTGCACTTACGCATAGCGTTGCCGTAGCTGACAGTCAGTAACAGCCCCAGGACGATGCAGGATATCTTCATGATTATCTTATTGTCAAATCAATTCAAGGCGTGTGTCTTGGCTGAGATCTGTTGTAAAGTCGGAACGTCTTTACATATAAATACCCTTGTCAATATGCAGATTTCCCCCAAACGCTAATCTGATTGATCAAGTTTCCAACCCCACAGAACTACTCCTCTCTACAGTGCCTTTATGTTGACAAACCAAAGTGGAAAAACACATTTGTGGTTTATAGATAACATCGCACTCTGCCCCAGAAAATAATTATTTAGGGGTTTACACGCAACGTTTGGAATCCATACGGGTTTTTCTGTCAGACATTCATATGGAGAAAGTTATAATCAGTTTAAAATCAGTTTGTCAATTTTAGCCCAGAAATCCCAGATGTCACAGCACTAAAAATGTATATTATAATGTTCAATATAACATCTAGTTTGAAACAATGTCATTAGTAAACTAATAACAAGGTGTTAAAATATAAAATGTAAATATATATTTAAAAAAAGAATGACAAGAATATCTGTGTTTGTGGTTTATTGACAATTCTGTGAAGCGATAGCGAGGGTGACATGTTCAGAAGATCTTATCTGGTCTTGAAACGCGCTACAGTTCATCACCACTGCACAATGCATTTGCAACAATTGATTAATTTGCAAAACATGTCCTATTGGGGTGATATGTGTACCTCTACGCTCAATTTTGCATCCACAATAATGACCTAAATTTCCACCACCCCTAAAAAAAATGACCAACAATTATAATGAATTGACTGTTATAGTTCTGGAAAATAAAGATCTTAGAGATCAAGTATCCCCCACACACAGACAGGAAATTGCAGAATATATCTCAAGTCTTTCTGTTAAGAAACACTCTAGCTTTCTTAACAGGTCTTTTTAAATAAACCTAAAATATACACCCTCAAAGTTATAAGTTGTATGACTAGGCAATAATTCAGACAGACCTATTTATTACACAGAATACCAAAACAATTTTACACATTTGCAATCAAAAATCTGAATTACTAAACAAAATATGCCTATTATAGCACAGATTTGATGTAACACAGAGCTATTTGTTTGTTAGGTAACCCAATGGAGGAGTATGCCTACTGACTGAAGTCTGTTAGGCTTGAGAGCCTTTCAGTCTCTGAGGGCTGCATGTGATGAGCTGTCAGTTTCAGAATCAGAAGACAAGTGTGAGAGCTTCTTAATAATAGAAATAAAATCCTCCTACATTCCTCCTGTGACTAATCGAATATTGGATGAACATTCAAAAGAGATCTGAACTTTTGCGTCGTCATTTTGATGTTGACAAGAAACCCCCTAACAAATTCGGAATTGCCCCGACTCATTCGTCTGAAGGAAAATAACAGCCAATAAATGATGACTGGGTCAACTTTGGCTGCCGTTATATATGGTTTTCTGAAACTAAGCTGATGAAGACTGCTGTCTCTGAGGCTAGCAAAAGACATCATGTTTTAAGAAAATAGACATTTTCAAATAAAGTATATAGGTTATTTTATTTTAATCTTTTCAAATTCCAAAATATTGGATGTTTAATTAAACTGATATCCATAATTATGTATTCCATTAATGAGTCAAATATTAAGCCAAAAAACGTGATGCTGCGTAAATGCTGTATAAAAGCAGAACAAGTTTTAACTTGAGATAACAAACAGTGAAGGAATGCCGACTCAAAGCAACAGTGTTTAAGGAAGTTTCTATGTAAGTTTAGGACACAATATAGGGATGTAGGAATTTGTGACTTTACTAATATGACAGACCCTCAGAGTAACACGTAGCGAGTTAGACCCCCTCCTCGCAGCTCCCGAAGACGCTGGCAGTGCCGCAGCATGCTGAGAATTCCCTGGAAACGTTTGTCCAACTTTGTCTGGGTAAATTCCCGAATGTCCACCTCCACCACAAAAAACTGACCTGTGGAGAGAGGAAATATCAGAATCAGAAGAATATTTATTGCCACATGAGTTTTCACATACAATACATTTCCCATGGTATGGTTGGTGAAAAGAGGAATAATAATAAAAATAGAATAAAATAGAATAGAATAAAACTAGAATTACCTTCCCGCAGATGTATGCCTCCACAAACCAGGTCAGTTTTAGTGTACATACATTTTTTAAAGAAATTCCCTCAAGGCGTTCTTGAGATACTGTGTTCATGAGAAAGGGATGTTCGTCGAGGTCACAGCGACCTTGACCTTTGACCACCAAAATCTCATAATTTCATCACTGAGCCCAAGTGAACGTTTGCATCAAATTTGAAGAAATTCCTTCAAGGCGTTCTTGCGATATTGTGTTCACGAGAATGGGACGTACCTTTAGTGTCTTTTGTCTCCTCTTCCTTGAAGCGTTGGTAAAGCTTGCGTGTGTGGTTGTTCATGGTCTTAACTGGCTGCTGCAGAATCTTGTATTTCCCAGTGATCGTCGAATTAATGGTCTGCACAGCAACGTTCAGTTGGTCGTACGTCACGCGTCCACGCATGTACCTGGGTATGATTTAAATAAAAACGCAATAGAAGCAAATTATAAGATATTAAAAAGGTATAGTATGCAGAGTATGATTTCCCCTCCATTTAGTCATATACTTTGCTGCTATTTCTTCTGTTGGGCTTTGTTTTTAGTGTAAAACCATACAATTGGAGAGGGGCATTTTTGTCATGTGTCAATCTTGCTTAGTATACCTTTAAGAAGAACAACACATAATTGAATCTGTACTACATTTATCATTCTACCTATTGTAGCTCACTTGTTACAGACAACGTTTGACTTTTTTTGCGATGTAGTAATGCAGTTAGTTCAAAGTAAATCAAGGTGTCAAGTATATACAAAAGTATTTGTGATCTGACACAGAAGCAGAAATTTTCGCGATAAAGGTCAAACTTAATATACTCTGTGCAGATGTTTACTGTTGATCTACTGATCCAACAGAAATGAAAACGGCCATTAGTTTCTGGTGGTGCTGTCATGTGACTCACGGAGGGATGGCCTCAAACTCTGGGGTGGTGATGAACTCTAACTGTCGAATGAGTCTCCTGTTTGTCTTCTTGCTGTTCTCCTGCTGGACCGGCTTCTCGGCTGCATCTTTTTGGCTCAATGGAGGATAGTTTGAACTGCAAGATTAGACAGGAGGCCCAAATGAAAACATGCGAGCCTGGTGGTCTGCCAGTCTGAAAGGCTAGACATTTTCAACCGCATTACACAATACAAGATCCCTGGAAGGGACTTGTATTGACATTGACAATACATTTATAACCGTACATAGTCAGTCGGTCAGGACAAGGATGTCATATATAAATTATATCTTGTGTTCTCTATATCAGTCTTTTCAGAAAAGCAAATGTTGTGCATTTCATATTCTAATTTGTTTAGCACAAAATTGTTGTTTTTTGGAAATTTTTAGAATATTGATCTATCAATTAAAATAACATAAAAACCGAAACACTTTAAAATATAAGCTAAACTCCCTAACAGGCCAAGGCAAACTGCCTTCATACTGCTGGACACTCACACTTCTGGCCGTTTCCTCCTGGGCATGTGTACGGGAATATTGTCATTGATGTGCTGTATATCCTCCAAATCCTTTTGAAAAGACTTCTCAAGCTCCTAAAACACAAGGAAAGGTTTGTCGCCATCCAGTACATCCAATGATGATATTTTTGTACTTCAGACACGAGAACCTACATCACAGTGGATACCTTTAAAGATTTCAGTTGGTCATTCTGTCGTTCCACACACTTTTCAAACAAGTGGAGGAGTTCCTCTAAAGCATGGATCTCTTGGCCAAATTTGGAAATATTACTTTGAGGCAGTTGAGGCACTGGCATGTCAAAAGAGAGTAAAACATTAAAATGATCTTCCTGGTAATTAAAATAAGGAAAATGTTTGTGTCATACCAATAACTGCAAGGTCCACCATGCATCTTATGGATGATATCCGGTCATGTATGTGTCGGGTGAGATCTTCCAGCTCAGTCATATTCCTGCAATGTGGACATTTGGGGTTTCAAGTGGTGTCCGACTTTCGCTATACTGCATAGTAAACAGTCTGGACTGTGCAGGATCCCAGGAGGAGCAATTAAATGAACTGAACATTAAGTAGTCTAACGTTACTTATCTTAGCAATGCAACTCAGGAACTTAGTCAACTGTGATCTTGGTAATGTAACCGGAGGTAATATGATCTTAGCAATATAACTTTATGTAGTTAGTAATATGATGTGATCAGGTAACTGTTACCAGAAATATATTTAGCTCTAACGACTGTTTCTAGCGACCATAGACTGTATAAATAAAGCGACATGTGCTAACAAAATTCTTTACCGGTAATGTTACTTACGATGACTGAGATGCATGGCCGTTTTAACAAATTTCCTTAGTTTCTTTCTAAGCGTTTGCTACGGTACCATAAATGAAACGGTAACATTTCATTTTGAGGAAATTGGACTATTGGCTCTTGACAGCTAATTACACATTAAACAGCTGTTTTGTTTACAAACCAAGTTGCGTATAGCTGCAAAATTTGGTTAATAGAAAAGTCATAATGAATTCACCATCAAAATAACTAATATGGACATCTGTTATATATCTATAAAAGACTTACGCAATTTTAGTTATATATTTCCAACTTTAGCGCATCGCACCGCAGAATCAGTTTCAAATATCGAAGTAACTTCCCGCTTCAACAAGTACTTCCGGCCTGTTCAGGCTGGTCTCTACTGCGCTGTGTTTACGCAGGTGACGGAATTTCTCATAAAAATGGAAATTTCCTAAAATCAAGGAGCTTGAAACTTTTAACCTCATTGCTAAAACAAAACGTGAAAAGAAAGTGTTTTTCGCCTAATATAATTTTGTCATCAACAGCTGTGTGTTGTATATTTGTGGTAAATCTAGTTTATAAGTTTATGTGGTCCTGTTGGTCTATTTACACCTTCTATGCGTGATGGTTTTGTAACTTAGTGGTGGGTGGCAACCATGCTAGTCAGTGAAGGATTATATTAGTTTACTTAATCAATGTTATATGATTTTGCTTATGTGACATAGCCTTATTTTGAATAAATGCATTAAAAGTAAGATTGTGCTTTTGAGCTAAAAGTGTGTGTGCTAG
>JAOEHI010052326.1:0-14933 GCA_025447815.1 Percopsis transmontana | reverse complement strand
CACACACAAGACACACACAAGACACACACAAGACACACACAAGACACACACAAGACACACACAAGACACACACAAGACACACACAAGAGGATAAGTGGCCCCTGGGTAACCTGACCACTTATCTAAGCTGTACATTACAGAAAACCAGAGAAATCAGCTAATAATAATACACAGTGTGCATACTGCATTTCAGGTCCTGACAAAGACAGATACTTTTAAGACCAAAGTGGTTTGCTCTCCAGATTATGGTACCTTAAAAGCAACTGTAAAAATACGGAATAGAGGTATGTGTTAAAGAGGTATGTGTTAAAGAGGAAATCTGAGCAAATGTAAGTACAGTTTGCACTCCATAATAAGTCGATGTTTTAATAAAGGGAGGTGGTTGGAACGCACATGACCTACTGTAAAGAACACAGTTTCAGTTAATTAAAGGGCATAGATAAATTTGATGAATGTATAAACATGATTCTTCGTAATTACAGGGTTATAATAATTGTAATAATAACATGATTATTGTCATGGAAGAAACTCATGTTGGATATCATGCTAGCACTGAAGTGGCTTATGGGTTACAAACACCTGTGGACATGACAGGGTACCTGATATTCACACCTCCTGCTTGACATTACCTCATATTCATATTAATATTTGTATAGCCTACCTCCTATTGTACCACATTATAACCCTGATATTCTTATATTGCTCATTTGCCCACAGGGTAGCCTGGTCTTCTTTACCTTTTTTCTCACACCCCATCCCATAGTCTACATCTGGTTTTATATATTTCAAATTAGATAAATTATTTTTCAATATATATTTAACATGTTGCAATGTTATTTTATTGTTGTTAATAGAAAAATGTTAACATTTAAATTAAAATCTAAATGTAATGATGTGATGACAAAATTAATTATTTTATTGCATTAGGGTTTTAGTATACATTTTAATCTTAATATTTCAACTCTTAATTCATGATAATGGTTATAATATTATAAGGTCTTTTATAGGGGAACAGTAATATTTGTTACACTTCAGATTATTGATTAGCTGTTTATGTGATTTGGAAACTCAGGTCAATTCTGTTGTTCTTATTCACACTGGAAAAGATGTGTGGTTGGGACCTAATTTAATGAAGTTTAACCCCAACCTCAACAGTACCTTGCTAGCCATTGAGCTACACAGGGAATATAACTTCTATCTGACTTAACTCTTTTGAATAAAAGTCATGTGGAAATTTACACACATCCATTTTTGGGTGTAATAATGTAAGACATGTAGTATCTGACTATAGAACCATAGTTCGTCTTCAACATGAAGTGCTAGTAGCCTATGAAGACACCAGCGTCAGGAGATGTAGTCCATAATTACTTACTTTGACAAATCAAAACGGATTTTTCCCATGAGCCAGGTAGAATATAACCGCCACAGAGAGGGGGTTTGTGGGTAATCCCAGCAGCAGTTCAGAGGTTAGAGCTACAGAAAGGCTTTTTGAGGAGATTACACTAGGCAAATCGGAGAAGAATTTGAGCGAAGTCTTTTACAGAAAAAAAATACAGGAAGACATGAAGGTTTTAGAAGTTTCAATTTCACAGCATTTGTATTGAAAACGCATTACTGTTGTCTAATTTCTTGACCTCTCCCTGTCATGGAGCTTTTCATGCAGGGTTAATGACCCTTCATCTTACCTTAGCTTCTGGAGGCCACAGGTCTCTCTCTTTTTTCACTGTTCTGTTTTCCTTTCCTCGCTCTCGTCTTTTTACCTTTCTGCTCTTTCTTTTTTCTCCTTCCTACTCTATCTGTCGTTTCTCCCCTGAGCGCCCTCTCAACTTCTCCGTTCTTGTCTTAGTCCCTCTCTCACTTCCTAGCGGCGTCTCCTTTTTTCTCTCTCTCTCCTCCTTTAATCGACCTCTCCTCCCTACCTCTCTCTCTCTCTCACTCTCTCTCAAGGTTAAATGTATGTCTCTTGCCCAGCTCTTAGTAACGAGGATGTGAGGGGTCGTTTCACCAGCACATCGATGTGACCTCACTGGGGGCGGGGCCACACACATAGAGAGCGAGAGAGAGAGAGAGAGAGAGACAGCAAGCAGTCTATGTGGTTTCCCACCTAACATGAAATCAACCAATGTTATCTTATCTTATCTTATCTTTTCCTATCTTATCTTGTCTTATCTTATCATATTCTATCTTATCTTATCGCATAAGTCTTTGTCAGCAGTCCAACATGTACTAAAAGTGTCAGTCTGTCATCACAACCAGCTTGACACACCTGCTCTGAAGGCGGTTTTGGAGTTCACAGAGATCCAGGACAGCTGGTTTTCATCTGGTGATACACCCATATAGACTCATATAGTAAATACTATATAGGCCGATCTCTTCTCTGAAGAAAATTAGAGATAAAATAATATAAGTGAAGAAACATTGTAAAAGATGTTTTAAGGGTGACAGGGCAAGATTACTGGTTCAAATTCCCAAAGGGTAATCCAGGAAATATGATTGTGGAGACTTATGAAATAGCTACTACTGAAGTGTCCTTGAGCCGGATGCTAAACTCTAAAACCTCTTTCATGGTGGACCCAAGGTGGTGCATGGGTGGACATCCGCCTCGGTAGTGCCCAGCAGTCCTTATTTTTCAGTGGGGCTGCTACGTTAGAGTATGCTTCGAATAGCTCAAATATAACAGGAAAACATCCATCTGTCAGTTAGTGCTCCTGCTTTAAACACTAATCACCTTAAACCTTAAGTGAAACCCTACAACCTGACGGTTTGAAACCGACGTTTTAAATCAACTGATCACTCTTCACACAAAGTGGGCTCCAGCCAATAACACTAACACGACACACAAAAGTGTTGTGCTGTGTTTAGGCCAAAAGTGGAGCGGATTATGTGCCAAGTATGTTTTTTATACCAGGCTCTTGTATATGTGCACTGAAAGGAATAAACACCTATTCCGATTCAGGTTAAACATTATATTTTCATTTGTGTAAAAACGGAAATGTGCAAAAACAAAACAAGTTTCAATGTTTATTTGTCAAATACACATTACAGAGCAGCATCAATAAAATGGTAAAGAAATGCTTGGTCGTAGTGCACACTATACTCTGCAAACACAAGACAAGACAATACTATAAGCTACACAGATATGTGCAAGATAGTTACATGTGTAATAAAAATAGAATAAGAATAAAATAAATATTAAGTTAAAAATGGAAATAACTGAGGGTAACAGTATATGGTGACTATTTATAAATAAAGTGGCGTAGTGAATAAAGGTGGCAGTAGTGTATTAGCTATCTATTTACATTTACATTTACAGCATTTAGCAGGTGCTTTATCCAAAGCAACTTACAATTAGTACATTTGTCAGTTGAACCGGTTAACCGGTTTGCAAGCAAACAACATTCTAATAAGGAATAAGGACAGCATCCGCATCAGGTTCTCAAGAGTAATGGACAGGTCCACTTGAGGACTGTCCTTTGCCGGAAGGTAGAGTAGCTTTGTATTTTCAAGGTTGAGCTCGAGGTGATACGAAGACATCCAAGCACAGGGTTTGGACAGGTGTCCATTCCAGAGAACTCGATAGGAGTGATCTGTCTGATAGGACTCAAACCAGGAGAGCGCCGAGTTGGCAATGTCCACCTCAGCAATTGTCGATAGAAGGACCTGGTGGTTTACCATGTTGAATGCTGCAGACAAGGAGGGCGGAGGCTTTAGCAGTGTGCTGTCACCATGAGAGGAACAGTGGAGAGTTTCAGTGGAGTGAGCACCTTTAAAGCAGACTGGTGGGGGTCCAGGAGGTTGTGTAGTGAGAGTTAGGAGGAAAGTTGGTTGGAGACAGCACAGCAGGCAACTATTAAAGAGCCTTATAGCTAGCATGAATAAAAACTGTCCCTTGTCCCTAAACTCCTGTACCGTTTGCCAGAAGGTAGCAGGGTAAACAGTTTGCCACTGGGGTGGTTGTGGTCCATGATGATCTGGGCCTTCTTCCTACAGGGGGGATCCCTGATTGCCATGGTATCTCGCACACTGGTTGAGCCATTTCATTTGTTGTTTTATGATAGCATTTTTTATGATGTTTTGAGCTTTTGTTTTTCATATTCTGTATGTGTAACAATGCTAGGGCTAAACATTTAATTACAATTAGGTAATTTAGCAGACACTTTTGTTCAAAGCGACTTACAATTACATGCTACTAGTACATGGAGCTGATAGGGGTTGCTCAAGAATGCTTACAGTTAGGCGAAGTCTAGGGCTTGTGGCAGGGAGGCCAACACATAGACCACTAGACTATCCTGTCTCCATTTAGGTCAACAGTTGTACTGTATCCGACTTACACAACTCTAGGTTTATAGAGCATAGAGAGTTCTTCAGAGAGTAGGATAAACTACGGTTAAATAAGGCCCTTTTTAACGTCAGGTTCAATAGGGAGGAAAGCAGTATGTATAGTTAACCCTGAGACTGAGAGTGGAGTAAAAAAAAAAATAATAAAAAAAAAAAAAATCTAAATGATTAAACCCATTAAAATGTAAATTGTCCAAGATTAAAAGTCCACGGCCATAAAAAGGGCAGATTCACAGAGGTCAAGGTCTGGTTGGGCTTCCGCTGTCCCACGAAGCTCAGAACCCTCCATAGTGTAAATCACCACCGTTGCTACGATACTAGGGGGCACCATGCGATGCCCAGTCCACTCGATTTTGCCTCAGTCACAGGTGTCGCTTCTCACAGGTGTCGGCTCTCTGTAGGTACAGTAGAGAAAGACTGCCAGTGGAGGGTTCTACAGGACGCTATGAAAATATCTTAAGGTCTGACACAGGGCTAAGCAATATCCAAACCTTCGCTGGCATGCTGCATTTAGGGAGTCATGGGTTCACACATGTGCCCCATTAGCTTCTATTAAGTAGAGCAGTCAATCAACATGTCCACCGACACTAATGACTGGTCTTGAGGAAAATGATGTCAGTCTTTAATTAGTCCGTTTCAACAGGCCATCTGGGTCAAGGCTGGTAGATAAAAATGTCAATGAAGGCAAAAAGAAATACAATTGTACACACACACACACACACACACACACCACTACGCGTGAAATTCCACTGCACACAAAACAGCAAACATTTCATTGGATCACAGCACACAAGTTTAATAAGAATAAATGATAAACTATAACCCGCGTAGTGTCTGTTTAGGCCAGACAGAATTATGTTGTTAACACACGTGCTTGTTCTGAAATATAGCAAATCATAGGTGTGTATAGTTTTAGTGAACAAGACCAATTTGTACATTAACATGATCTTCATCTTAGAGTGTAGGTACACAGACAATGCAAATCCACACTGTATAGGTCTCTCTATGACATATACCATCCACATGATGCAGATCTCTCTGACCTAATTCTTTCCTTTCTCTCTACTGTCTCTCCTGTGTCTCCTATATCTTGTTAATGTATTACTGGCCCCTAACTGTGTCTTTGTGTAGCGTATTGAAACCTATTTTATGTTTCTCTGCTGATTTAACAAACATCCCAAAAATGTTATTACACTTTTGAGCTTTTAATGTAGTTTATGTCAAACTCCACTTTCTTGTTCAGGCTACTTTACCTGTAGTTTAGATTCGTTTTTTAATGTGTTCAAGACTTCACTGTGTTCGAGAATTATTTAGTTTCAATTTGATTTAGTACTGTACTAATAGGAAGTGTGAGGGGAGACCTTGTGAGCATTTCAGCAACACTTCTTTTGGTATCGGCATCATGTGGCAGAAAAGAGAATATTATGTGATGAAAAAACTATACTCTGTCCACTCAAAGTCGGGTCTGGACAAACTACTCATTATCTAACACAAAAACATCATTAAGCTAAATAACTCCAGTTGGAATCTCCTGATCCATCTTAATTTATGTTTAATGAAATGTAATGAAAGAAGAGTTATTAACTCCATTTCTCTTCTCATAATTTCACTACACAGCTGGATTACATGATGTTGTCTTCTAACACAAACCATTGTCTTCCAGTCAAACAGGAAGGTCAAACCTAATTACTGTAATAGAAGTACATTTTGAAAAATCATATTTTCTTTTAAATTATTTGAAGAAGCAGATTATTAAAACATAAAAAAACACATGCAGAGGACATCAAAATAATTTTCTTCATAACAACACAGTTCACACAGCACATTTGCCGTGCTAACATTTTGGCACTTGCTAATAGATTGTTTCTGTGAAGCATCAACATTATAAGAACTGACATGTTGTAAATATGCCTGCAGAACAAACAGTCTAGAGCTCAGTTAAATCTCGCTTTCACAATCCGCGGGCACTGGTCCCCGTGCACACGTCGTGCCGTCCTTCTTGGCTGATAACTCCCCACAGGTGCTGCCTATTGTCAATGTTCTGTTGGACTATTTTAGTTTCACCGGCAGCACTAGGTCATTGTTGCTGTACCGTAACGTTGTGTGAGGTGTCCTGTGTTTCGCCAAAGGGCACTCTATTTGATTGATGAACATTAAATGCACGAGCACTGCTCGTTGGAACGCCACCACTTGGCTGCTTTGTCTCTTTCCGGCTCGCGCCTGCACTCGCCACTCCCGCCCGTTACACCCGCTTCCAGTCCAACATCTGTGGCTGGGCATCGACCCCGCAACCAGCCCTGTCAGGCATGGTATATGTCTCTCTCATTGGTTTGTAGCTGATTTGTCGATGCTGTACCCTCCAAATTGACCCGTCAGGCCGAGCAGTCCCTACTTGACTATGAAAAATGTTGTTGTAATGCCCGTGCTTGCCAGCAAACATGAATCTCTTGGCAGAAGTACACTGTGTACTTTCTGCTCAGTCAATTACATCTTATTGAAGAGAACACTACTCCTGCTGACATGCAAACTGTTTCAGATGGGAATGTTTAGGCACTTCACTGCATTCTATCATGACACATCACACAACTGTGAGACCATTACACAGACAGACTATCTGGGCCAGTGTTTATCAAACATCTGAAAAAACACTTCTAGTAATCGTGTTGAAAGTTTGAAATTAGAATGTAAAAGGTCGTTTCCTACGTTCACTGAGCGAGGAGTAGCACTTCTTCCTCTTGTTGTCTTGATCAAGACGAATTGAACCAGTAAAGAATACATCATAGGCTGTATCATTTTCTTTTTATAATATCTTGGAAACTCAACACAGAGGCAGTATACTTTGGGTATTTTTAATTAGTTAGTTCTCATTAATCTTTTCTCTTTCACAATATACTGTAGCTATATACATAATTAAATGACACAGACTTGCTATTTACCTAGGGAATTTACAGCCACTGTGGTTGTGGCTGTGTTAATCCCTGCAGGCGCTAATGCTAAGGAGGCACTGCACGCGCTCCACTGCCATCAGTAATATTTTTAATTGGAGTAAAACAGGCCTACGCACAAAGGATCCATGGCCACTTCTGTGATACCAGGGACACACGACTCAGGGGGCAGGGCATTAGAGTGACCCCTCCCTCCCAGATGTGCTGAATGACTTCAATGTACGGTTTGAAGCACCCCGCCTCACCCGGAAAAACAGGGTGAGGGGACCCTATCCAGAGTCAACCTATGCGAATCTGACGTCGTAACTAAACAGCCTTCAAGGATAGCACCATCATAAAAACAGCAACAACATTAAACGGAGCTCGAACGTGTCTATCATTTTGAGTCCAGTACATCCAAGGTTGTGGTGCCAGGAACACAATAGTCTTAATGATGCCATTATCAGCAGATGTGCTTGCGAGGGGAACAGGGGGTCTAGTCAACTGTCTAGTCAATGGGCGTACAAACACATTGTTGCCAGTTATTTTTATATCTAAATGGTTAGCTTGTCCCTGAACTGGGAATTGAACTCAGTAGATTTCCATTGCTAAGAATGCTGCTATGGTTTCTTTTTAAACAAAGAAACTACCTGTTTTTATTTTGATGCTCATTTTTGTGTTTTGCTGTTTGGTTTTATGGTTTTAATGCTAATTATAAATAAAAGCCACCTACATGACTTGATTATATGTCTGCTCTGGCAAAACTGGCCACAGTTTATTGGCTGCCTTTTTACCAGTAAGAAGAGTTCTACGAAGGCCAGCATATCTGAGGAAATCTCTTAATCCCTGCCCTGGCCTCAAGAATGAGCAGGCTTTAGGGTCCCGTCTACTCTGCTGTAAAAAGGTTGAGGATGTAACTTTACTTCTAGAAAAGGGCCTGAGTTCAGCCAGCTGGTTTTAGGCAAGGCCCCAATAGTGCCCGGACTAATTTGGCCGTGAAAGAGGACCAAAGAGCTCTTATTTTGTAAAAGCAAATAATATTCCAGATGCCTGTTCTGTGCGTGTCGTGGGTTCAGCTAAATGAGGGTTTAGCGATAAGATTGGCTATACGTTTTTTTGTCACATTGTGAAATCACACTGTGACACTAAATGTGTGACTGAGCTGCGTCCTACATTTTATTAGGTCTATTGTCTATCTGGCCAAGACATGCAATCTTCTTTGCGTGTTTTGGCCAGTGAGAATCAGATGTGTCCTTCGCGGTGCCCACATTGATTGATACTGTATCATGTACAATCATGCAGGCATGTACATTGAAATGTAAGTGGCTCAGTATAGATAACACGAAGAAATGACACACACACACACACCATTTTGTGATTATCTAGGCCCAACATGCAACGGCTGAAGGCTGAAGGAAAGAATCTACCCCTAAACCTGTCAGTACGTGCACAGATAGAACAGCAGCGCCTTCAGCTGGGCAGGGTATTAATAAAGTAATTGCCTGGGTGGTGTTTACCCTGAACAACCATGTTGGTCTTCCTTTCACAGTACAGATAATCAGTGGAGAGCTGTAGACCACATTAAGTTCCACCCAGGCAGGTGAGTGACAGCTCAGGCGCAATGAAAACACTGTCTATATGTCCTTTAAAGATAATAAGGATAACTTGGAAAATGGGACACAACAACAAACTACATGTATTTTGATTTTCAGCATCCTTTTAATGTTTATTTTTTGCTGTGCTTGTTTTGTAGAACATTTGACTGTAAATGTTCATTACCATAACATAAGTCTTAATAGGTACATTAGTCACATGTGGACAATCATTTTTGAAGCCAGAAATACACAAAGCATAGGCAACAAAAACTACAGGATAAATGGGAGAGGTTGGCGTTTTATTTGGGTGGCGGCATGATTCAACATGTTGAATGGGTGACTGACAGTTAGCCATGATGAGCCAATGAGCATGCAGTGGAATTTTACACATGGAGGAGAAGGGAGAGGACAGGGATTGTTGACGCAGAATGACAACACAATAGCCAAATCAATGCCATTCATGTTCTGTTCCTGCTATGCAGCTTGAAATGTTGTTTATCATGCACGCCCACAACAAAAACAAAATACTTGCAGACAGTTGGGCTCAGTTTTTCGGCTCTTGACTGCCTGGCACACCACAGTGCCAGGCAGTCGGGCATGCTCATGGCTTGGTGTATTTTGAGTTTTATAGTAGTAACTCTCATACATAAATTGATTGTCTACTGCCAGTAACAGCAAATCCAAGTGGTGTCATGCTATGTCATTAATCTCACTGGGGCTTGGGAAGAGCAATTACAATTGCTTCTCCTTATACATAAAAAAAAAAAATGGCGCCACATGAAAAACCAGCCCTGCTGATGTATCCTTGAGCGAGCACCTCCTACGTGTTTTGGCGCTGGCCTCTTATAATTTAATAAATGTGTTTTTGGTCAGCGGGACTGTTGAGCAGTTGTGAAGAAATCCGAGCCCTGTCTGTGTTCTGTTGGACCCTGTGTGTGCTGGTGACACTGGCTGATGTCTTATTCTGAAATATTTTCAGTTCTGGGAACCAGGGACAAGATGTTCTGCCTGCTGACAACAGCTGTTTACATCTGAAACAAGCAATGCTGTGGTTGCACTGCTCGGTGTCTTTGTGGTTCAAAACAGATGATGTTGTGTTGAGTTTGTTATTTGTGTGTCAAACTTCTGTCAAGATATATCTCAATGTGATTTTGCTAATGTTATTATTCTGATAATAATAATAACAATAAATTGAATTTATATAGCGCTTTTCAAGACTCTTTTGGAGACTCGCTTTACAAGGCAGGGTAAAAACAAGAACTACGCAAAACAGAACAAAAATAGAACAAACAAAACAGAACAAAGAAAAATAAAACAAACAAAAGGTGAAAAAGGAGGGGGGCGTGGGGCTACGGATAGGCAGAGGTGAAGAGATGGGTTTTGAGGCGGGACTGGAAGATGATGAAGGACTCACAGGTGCGGATCTCTTGGGGGAGGGAGTTCCAGAGCCTGGGAGCTGCCCTGGAGAAGGCTCTGTCCCCAAAACTCTGTCTCTAGAATAATTGGAGCACAGTGGATATAAGTGATTTATACAGTCAGAGGTGATTATAGCTGACTGGAGTTTGTCCCTTTATTTCATGTTCTGTAGGAAATATTAATAGTATAACAAAAAATATTCTAACATTATAACTGGTGGAATTACTGGTGGAAACTATTAACATTATATCAGAACAAAGAAATATTTATTCTATGGAATATTTTATATAAATTACGCATATTAATGTGTACATTTAAGTCAGTCACAAACACAGAAAGCTGTATATCGCTGTTGGAATGGTTGAATATCGCATTTCAAGTTTTGAACTCATGTCAAGCTAAAAACATACACTTTTACGGTGGAGTTATTCCCATAATTCCCTTTCTTACCATGCAGCCAACTTGGGAGTGCTTTGGCAGAATACGTTTTCCTTCAGGACCAGCGTCTGGTCCTTCAGACGCTTATCTTTTCCAGGACCAGACGCTGGCTTGCAGTCATGACACTGTGGGTCACATAATATAAAAATATAAAGAATTTAGTGATGGCTAAAATGTACTCTATCTGCTCAACCAGAAGTGCACTATCTGGACAAATTGAAATAAACAAGAAAAAGAAGACATCGAGCTCGAGTGCTACATATTTATTTTAAATTAAATATAATATAATATATGTAAGATGTTTTAACATAGAACAGCCCCCCGATATTGTTATCAGTATCACAATATCAGCATGGACAGAGAAATGGACCACATATGATGTGTTCTTTTTAAGCCAGGGGGGCTTGCACACAACATCTCATAACAGTAATTAAACATGGGAGTGTGGCAAAACATGGATGTAATGTATCTCCAAACATCTGGTCACATCTAGCTTCCCTTTTGGGCACTGGGAGGGAACCAGTTGGCCACTAGACAATAGTTTGGACAAAGGAGGAAAAATTCTGATTGGGTGTTTTGGTGTCAGCGCATCTATGGATTGGTTCCAGATGGTTTGCTCAGGGATCCACTTCCTTTAAAACAACAGCCGTCAAGTTTTCCTTCCTGATCCCGGCTGTGGTTGCCAAGGGCAACATCTCAAGATTCAGGACAGCCTTAAATCTCACAAATTAGTTTCCAGCGTTTTCTCTGGCGACAGTAGAGGCCTAGATTGTTACACAAGGTTTAGACCAGAGAACAAGGTTTAAACTGAGAGGTGACATTAGGACTAGTTTTAAGAAAAACACTTAGTTCAGATGCATTCCAAAAGCTTAGACAGGCAGACCACTAAATAGACCCTAACTCTGGTTAGTGCTTGCTCTAAATAGGACCAACATTTTTTTTTTTTTTTTTTTTAAAGTGGGCAGAAATCCTGAAGCAATCCCCTTAAGAATGTAACCCTTAGTGGAAAATCTTTATATTTAACTTACAAGTCCTGTTAGCCCAGCTGTAGACTCTGTTGGGCTAAAATCGCCCCTGATCAGAAGTCAATTTATAATGCCCGACAGATGTTGGCTCTCTCAGTTGAGACTTCCATGGATGAATCCTGTGAATACTCCAGGGTGTTTTTCTTCCTAAAGCCGAAAGGCTTTACATGTTGAATACTCCATTCAACATGTAAACATGTATGCAAGTGCACTAGACCCAGAAAGTCACGCATAATCATGTTCACCACAGTTGAATGTGAAGTCATTGCGGCAGTTTACTTCACTACAGGAAGCAAATCCACTTTCTATATACTGTACATTCCACTGATTTGAATGTATAGAATTCGGGGCAAGAGTTTACTTCACAACAGAAATCTTTCAAGCTGTCCAGGGACTCAAACTATTGACTTTGGGGTCATTAGCACACCTGTCTGTCGGGTTGAACAGCTTCCGCTGTGCTTTGCATGCTGACAAGCCTTCACCTTCACTCCGTGTTTTTAAAATTAGCTGAAAAAGCATGTTCCTGGTTGAATCCCCGCGATGGGAACCAGATCCCCTTTTCCACGAAACCAGCTTCTACTGTCACCTCATCGCTCAGCCGGGAAGTTCACTCTGGATCAAAACACACTTTCTGGGAGAGGAGTTGTCCAACTCCTGGGTTGTAAATCTGTTAGTGGACCGCCAGAACCTTAGCCTTCTGGCCAGAGCTCTTTATGTGTGTTTTTTGCTCTTTGGTTAAAGTGGTAGTGTGGGAGATCACACGTCATAAGTATGATAAACCCAGGGCAGGATATTTTCGTATGTCTAGTATACATTAATTAAATAGAATTACAGGTGTACAATTGTTTTGTCCCTCCAATCACCATGAAAAAGTAAATAATTAAGTAAAACATCTTATATTGCATGTGCACGTACATGCACACACCCAATTGTTGTGCGTTTTGAGGTGCATGGGAACAGGGACCCACGTTAACTCTGCCCTGCCTTCGCCAATAAATACACACTATCCATTAAAAGAGTCATAAGAGATCAAAGGCTTGTTTGGCTTGGCACCATGGCAACAATTCTGATATAATCAGCACATCTGCAGCAGTACTAAGTAACCATGTATCTGTAGTACTAGTACTAACAAGGTATCTGCTACGGTGTTACCTGGTGGTTGCTAGGCTAACGCGTCGTTGATGTTATTAGGTGGTTGTGTTGTATAGCAGCAGTGACAGACAGAATGTTTCAGTGTTTTATTGAAGATATTTACATGAGTGTGGATGTCCAACTCAACAGCCTGTCAACAGTCTGCAAACAACAATACAAGACACACAAGAAGGAGGAAAGGACACAGACAAATAAGCATTTCGGGGGAAATAAAAGTTTTGCCCTCCCACCTCCAGGAGGCGATGCTTAGAGAGGGAAACACCAATGTAAAAACATAATCTCTTTTCTCTGAGAACAAGAAACAGTAAGAGAGGAGAGGAGAACCTGGTAGAAAAGATGGAAAAGGGGACGTGTTAAGAGAATGAAGGCATTCCTAGAGAACTTTGTGTGTGTGCGTGTGCATGTGTGTGACTGCAGTCGGTTTATAAGGTTTATGGTGTATTTTGACAGCCCCTGCTGCTTTAATAGTCTTCCTGCTGCGCTGACACAGCCCAGATGGCTGTTTTGGATGTGTGTGTGCCAGGATCCCTGATGTTTGATGATCTTCCTCTTCTGTTAACCAGCTTCCTGACGAGGGACGAGCGGTCTCTCTCCTTGGCCCCTAAAAAAGTGTTTACAGTATGTGTGTGAAGTCTAAACTAAAGTCGGTTTGGTTTCAAATGTTGTGCATATACAGACACATAAAAACAGGCTATTTAACAAAATTCCTTCTAAAATTATTATTTATATATATTTTTTGAATTTATACGCTCAGCTTAGTCCACAGAGTATGCCTGTGTGTGTGTATGTCTGTGTGTTGCCATGTGGTTGTGTTTTGCTGCCATTATCCTCTAAAGGCTGACAGACAGCTAACATGAAATAGCCTACTTCACAGAGAGAAAGACATTCCTTTCATCTGCCAGTGGAGAGAGAGGGAGAGAGAGAGGGAGAGACTTAAAGGTTCCGTTTAAACATACTGAATGCTGTTAGGCTCATGTTTCTCTATGAAAGGCATTATAAGGTGGCATTAATACTTCTCAACCACACGCACGTATCTCACCTGCAATTTATGATAATAGGTTTCAGATATTATTGTGCTACCTCACACCTACCTGAACATTTTTGTTTTTGCTTCATCCTCAGGTCATTTCTCAAATTGTGCAAACAATTTTAAGTGTAAGGGACAGATCCAGCACTTTTCAGCAGTTTGGAGGGATTTGTGATTAAAGTGATACATTGTAAAACCACAAGCGTGA
The DNA here is from genome assembly GCA_025447815.1 of Percopsis transmontana. Lineage (NCBI taxonomy): Eukaryota > Metazoa > Chordata > Actinopteri > Percopsiformes > Percopsidae > Percopsis > Percopsis transmontana. Next base: position 810 of record JAOEHI010052326.1, on the reverse strand, counting down.
ATTAAAACGTATTCCAGATTTCGAATCGGAAACCTTATCTGGAGGCCTAGGGTTGTTTTCAACCAAGGTAGGCGGGCAGTCTATCTCTTCTATAATGTAGCTCTTTCTCAGTCTCTCGTTTTCTCTATCTGGACCTAACAAGGCTCAGCAACGCAGGGAGTTTAGTGTGATTTGGAATTATTACCAGTTCTAAAAGTGCACAATGGCTATACAATGGCTTTGCACAATATGCTATACAAAGTGTGCTGTCCCTTTAAGAAGCTGGAAAAAGTACTGTATGTATGTACTGTATGTATGTTTGCTATTAAACATTTCACGTGCTGTCTGGATTGGGGTCACAATGTAACACTAAGCCACAGCCAGCCAGATGAGTGACAGCTCAGCCCCAACACAGACTCACGTTCAAGACTCTCCTTTGTGGGGGCTTGAAAGGAGATAATTTTCTACATGACAGGCATAAAAATCTAACAAAAAACGAATTTTACCACAATTGTGGGCTGTGCTCAGCATTGATTTCGCAATTCAGTTTCATTCATTCAGTTTTTAGTGCATAATACTTCACTTTCATGACAGAAAAATAGAGCTTTCAAAACATGAACATACATGTTAACATAATCTTTTATGTAAGAATACGATTTTCCACTTGTTTTAGACGGGTCTGGAACGCCAACAGTCTTTAATACACTGCACCTGATGGTCGTACACACCCTCGTTTTCCTCCACAATGGTCTTAAGTCACACACACACACACACACACACACACACACACACACACACACACACACACACACACACACACACACACACACA
>JAOEHI010052325.1:0-16905 GCA_025447815.1 Percopsis transmontana | reverse complement strand
CTCTCTCTCTCTCTCTCTCTCTCTCTCTCTCTCTCTCTCTCTCTCTCTCTCTCTCTCTCTCTCTCTCTCTCGGCGGGCTAGAGGAGCACCGACTGGCGTTCCCCACTACTAAATGCGTGGACCACACTTCAAACATCCCGTTTGCATGGCACATGGGCCAGATTTGAAGCTCCGGCTATGTCTCCCCAATTCAATTTTGCTTTGTTTAAACACACACTCTCTGCTGCCACGGCGATGTCTCCAATCTGCACTGAACCCTGCTGAAGGCTTTAATGCATGTGGCTGAATTTGTAGCGCATCTGCGTTTGATTCTTGTAGGTCTGATATGTGGAAACTTGAGGGGTTGCGCGTTTATCACTGACCTCCCAAAGCTGCTGTTTGCATCCATTGGCTAAATGGGTGGATTTTTATTTAAATCCCATACATTCTTAATTTTTTTTGTCACTATTTCTCTTATCTTTATTTGACCTGGTTAGTTCCATTTTGATTAAAGCCGTCGACATACAATACATGTATGGAATACTGCAAACATCTGTCCAACAACAACAACCAACTGTAGTATCCTTACTGTGGTTTCTCGCTGTAAACGTGGCAGACATTTTGGAAAGGTCTACAGTCTACAGTATACACTGTGCCAGTGAAGTGTTTCATGTGCCAGAAACAAGCAGATCTCTTTCTTTGAACCTGCTGCATTTTTAAAATAGCAGTGTCATGATATATAAATCAGATACAGTGACTAGAATGGCCAAAGCACTCATAAATTGGCAGCCAGCCAAATAAAAATCATCACATGATTCACGGGCATTTTAATACATGTGCATGAAAAAGGTAGTGGTAAAACCTAATATTAAATCCAAATATATTCTCCCTCTTCTTTATTGTTGTCATTATTATTATTATTATTATTATTAATATTATTATTACTACTACTACTACTACTACTACTACTACTATAAGTCTCTAGAAGGGAGGGAGCACAGGGGTGAGGGCTGTAGCTGTGGTTTATATTTGTGGACAAGGTGTTGAAGTGGAACAGTACACAGATCAATGGGGTGGGGACATCTGACCCTGGTTCATGTGACCCAGAACACCACCCAAATCCCCTCATCCTCTCACGCACACTTTAATGGAGGAATACACACACACACACACACACACACACACACCATTTTCCTCCTTTCCTTTCCCACACTCAGTCTATTATAGAAACATGTACACTAACAGGCACATGTGCACCACACACACACACACACACACACACACACACACCGCCCGTCATTTTCTCGTTCTCTTCTTCGTCTTTAAGTCCCAGCCAGGGCTTTGATAAGATAATGGCTGCAGTTGCACAGTAGGCGTGTTCTGAAGCACCTGACCCTTAAATAGGTGCTGAGCAGAGGGCCTCGCCCGGGCTGCCGGGACGTGCTCATGCACTGTTGACTCAAGCATTCACACTCAGACATCAATCATGCGTGCATGACGGCAGTGCCCCCAACCCCCGGCAAAGTGTCCTGTTCAGTGTGTGCATGTAGGAACCAGCCCTGTTTAAAAGAGGAGGGGGGCATCGTTGTTCTGTTTCCCTCTCTCATTTAGTATTTCTCTCTCTGGCTAAATACATATGTTCACACGCACACATGAACACTCGCGCCTCCCCTTCTCATCCTCTCTCTTTTCTGAGAAACAGGCCGGGAACTGGTTTTAAATCCATCCTTCCTATTTCCTCCAAACCGCCGAGCCATTTGGAAAAAGGGTCTTGGCAATTATATTTAATCATACACGGCCGCCCCAATCAAGACCAGCTCTGCTGATCGCATTTGCATGGGTTTCAGGTTTTGCCCCTCTTGTCAGTGCCCACCGAGGCTCGGGGGGGGGTTGAAGACCACCTGGGCGATCTCTCTCTCTCTCTCTCTCTCTCTCTCTCTCTCTCTCTCTCTCTCTCTCTCTCCGCGCTTTCCTTCTCTAATCCATGTCAAAACTCCCACCATAGGTTTCTATCGCTCTTAACATGCGGACAGCTGAACCTCCTTAAGATATATTGCCCCAGGAGGCTTACTCAGAAAATGCTTATGAGTCTTGACTCTTTTGTTTTGTCATTTCCAATATGAGGGCAGTAGGAAGCTTAATTGTTGGGTAAAGAATGATGGTATCTGTGAAGTCAGATGGTCTGTGTGTGACTGTCTGCATCTGTGTGTGTGTGTGTGTGTGTGTGTGTGTGTGTGTGTATGTGTTTTAAGCGTTTTAGCAGAACTCCCAGATGCAGTGGCCAGCTACGTCCAGCTGACCGGCCCACCCAGCCTGTGAGAGAATGGGCTTCCATTTTTCTTCTCTCTGCGTACCACAGAGACCTGTGTGTGTGGGTGTGTTTGCATTTGTGTATTAGTGTGTGTGTGTGTGTATATGTGAGTGTGCATAACGGTGTGTTTTTTTTAAGAATATCCGGCCATTGTGTATTTGTGTGTTTCTCCAGCGTACGCGTTTGTGTGTGTTGTGCACACACAAACGCGTATGTGTCACAGGAAAAGCAGAGCCTGTCTCTGATCCCCTGCTCCTCTCATTTTCCCTGGTGAAAGGCGGCATTATAACTGATTTCCATGACCTCAAGCCAGGGCCTTCGCTGCCTTTATGGCCTCTGTGTGTGTGTGTGTGTGTGTGTGTGTGTGTGTGTGTGTGTTATAACTGCTTTCCATGACCTCCAGCCAGGACCCTCCTCTGCGGCCTGCCTCGCAGCGCTTGTTTAGACAACAGTGCCGCACATGTTGGTTGAAATATGGCGGCTGCGCTCGCTTGCTCGGGTGAATTAAGCTACGGCATGTGTGCTTAAACCCAGACGGCTCGCCGATTTATCCATATATTTAAATGATTGATTTAAGAGCTGGCCGGCCAACACTTGTTGAAGCTACGGAGGCAGGCGGGCCTTCAGAGATGAGAAGGGGGGGGAAAAGGTTTAGAGCAGCCCGTCATTACGCAGCCCGTGTCTCATACCTAGCGATATTTATTCCATCCATCGCAGGACTGTATTATTCACAACTAAAAATAAATTATTCAAAAGTAAAGCTTTACTTTACCACAAGATGGATGTTTTTAACGATGAACTGATTGCTTTTTAACACACTCCATGTTCAAATGAGCTGTAAAATTTTGTTTATTATGGTTCTGAATATGACATAGGCAATCTATTTTAATGTCACAAGAGGTTGGAGGAAAACATATGAAAACATGTCTGTCCTGTCCCGCCTGATGTGTGTGTGTGTGTGTGTGTATACACGGGAATATGTGTGCCAATGTGTTTTATTACCTGTCTCATTATTAAATGTGTTGGAGGGCGAGTCGAAGTGGGACAGAACATTCCAGCTCTTTTAATGTCTCCCATTCGTCCCCCTTGCTTTTCTCTTTGATAATACTGTTCCTTATGAGCCCATAAAACCAGACGCTTTCTCAGTGAACAGCCTCTTTCCCCTGTGCACTGCAAAAAAATACTTCCATCTTTACAAGTTATTTGGATTGTACCAAAATCTTGTTTTACTTAAAGCAAGTGAAAACAATCACTCATTGGGAGAGATACGTGTTGCTTGTTCATAATGCACTTTTGGGATTTCTGTGAAATTTTGGACTCAATATCTTGAAATTCACTCACTCATGGTCATCGACATCAAGTTATCGTGTCACTCGATCCCAGAAAATTCATTCCTCAAACAAGTTGATTTGCATTGGAAGCAGATGAAACCCATTAGCAGATTTTTCCACTTCTGAGACTCTATGCTTTATACATGATTAAATGACTTGTTAAAGGAAGTGAACACTGGCACGGTAAAGGCACATAAACGCGCTTAATCATGCCTATATATTCCATAACAGCCTGGATTGTAGCAGAAACACAGCATGGGGAGAAAGATTAGCCAGATTCCTGGAATGGTTTAGAGACTCCGTTTTCCAGAATGCTTTGCGCTAAACTGAGGGCATGGCTGACTACAGTTATGTGGTGTTATTGTAATGTTTGGCTTCCTGTACGTCCACCCGGGTGTAGTTTTTCAAATAAATGGCCAGTGGTTTGTGAGGTAATTCTCCCTTACATGTTTTCTTTCTAAAACACGAAAACGATAATCATTGTCACTTTCTAGACTCTTTCTAGACACTTTTCTGTGAGACTTGTTTTTGCAGCGTTTTGGTCAAGACGTGTTTCATTTCACAGTTTAAATGTTTGGGAATTTTCCCCCTCAAGGCAGAAAAATACACTTGGCCTTAATTGTCTGTTATTTTTCCTCCCTCTCTTTATCCCTCTCTCCCTCCATTCCCTCTCTCCTTCCATTCCACCCCATTTCATCCCTCTCTCTCTCTCTCTCGCTCTTTCCCTCCCTCTCTCCATCTCTCCCCGCTGTGTGTCTCTAACAGGGGTCGAGTTAGGCATAAGCGAATAATTAGGTAATTGCCCCCTTGATTGAGCTCAATAGGAAACGTTTCAATTAGGCTAAAACTGCACGAGGAGGAAGTGGGCTCTTACAAAGGGAAACATTCCTTGTCATGCAACTGTCAGCCCCCCGAGCCCACACCACGAGCCAGGATTAACTGGATACCAATGGAGGAAACGACAGGGATAAGGGAGGTCGGCCTACAGAGCCAGGGGGACACAAAAAAGAGTGGGCAGAGGTATAGGCTGAGCTAGGGTGGGATGCGATGCGGTAGGAAAAGTATGTGTGCTGGGTGGGTAAGTTGTTGCGGGGGGTTGGGGCTATGAAAAGAGGGGGTGGGTGGCATGGCGTGGGTGGGGCTTTGCTAGCGGGGGTGGGTGGCATGGCGAAGAGGCGGCAAGAAATGATTGCGGCAATTACTGCTCGATTTAAACACGCCTTCCCTCTGATATGATTTTCCCAGTGATCCCCAGTTTAGATAAGAGGGGAGACCTCTCCCCCCCACCCTCAGCCGCCTGTAACAAATTACAACCTCCCAGCCATGGAAGAGACCTAGTTCCTGAATGAAAGAGAAAGCGGGCAAAAGAAAAGAGGAAAAGGAAACACAGGGAGTCAGATGGCAGATGAGAACAAATCAGTCCCTCAGAGAGAGAGAGAGAGAAAGAGAGAAATTTATATTCCACTTTGAAAAGTGGAATATAAATTAGGCCCAGAGAATCATTTAAAATGAGCCAACATTGAAACGCTATCCCAGCTCTCTTTTTCAGCTTCATCAGTGCTATGCTCACTTTTTAAAAACAAAATCATCATTGTTTGGCTGTTTTTACATCTGTCTCTGTTCTTCCTCGCTCCTTAATTTATAGGGGCTTAAATTTAGACACCTGATACTGTAAAATGTAATAATGTGCATCAAACATAGGCACCCGCACATGCACACACTGCTCTGCCTGTGCAGCTCCTGTATCAAATCACTGATAGCTTGATGGTCTTTATTTCTCCGTAGTAAAAAAAGAAAAAGAAATGTACTGTGGCTGCGACCAGTGGTTGATATAGGCAGAGACTTAAAGGCGGCGCCTGGTCCTCTGTCATCACATTCACCTCTGCTGCCCCCATACATGGGCCATGAAATTGAGGAGCCGGGCGCTGACCTTTAATAGAGCCCGCTCGCCTGTAGGTGTTTTATGTAGGTGTTAATGGATAGTGTGTGAACGTCTGTGTGGACAGGCGTTAACACACCGAGAGACGGGGCCTGACAGAATGGAGAGGGGGATGTATTGGCTTGTGTGTTAGAGAGCCTTTCAGGGTGAATGTCTTATTCTGTGAGTGCGTGTGTGTCTGAAATTGTGCGTTATGGACAGTGGCTGGCTGGCGGGCGGGCTGGCTGGGGTTGAATATGCATTTAAATTTGTATGACTGAATTAGGTGTTGCATCTATCTTTTATATGTGTGCATATACATCTCCATGCGGGGGTGTGTGTGTGTGTGTGTGTGTGTGTGTGTGTGTGAGTTTTATCCCCCCCCAGAGGGACGCGGTGTGGTCAGGAGAGTAAACGGCGGTCCATGTTAATATGTTTCCTGTGTCTGGCCCAGCATACCTGTGTGGTTCACCTCCACACACATTCACTGTTCAACTGCCTGTTGAAAATGTCCACCAACACAGGCACACCTGGTCTCTAGGCTCTATAGCTAGTTTTGTACTCTGTAAAACAGACACTGAGAGAAGATTGACAGCTGAAATTCCGAACAGCAGTTATTACTTTTTCTCCCATCATTCTTTCCCATATTTTACTTTTTCTCTATGTACTATAATATCTCATATATTGCACTCTGAGTACTATTTATAATGTAATCTCTATGGTTGTTTATTTAGCTTTTATTAAGATGTTTGTTGATTATCATACATAAATAGTTTTTAATCCATAACTCTTTCTTTCACTGTAAATGAAGTTTACATGAACATAGTTACACATTATTGACACCGAACAACCACAATAGGTTAGTCTGGCAAAAGCAGTCACCGGCGCTGACCCATGCTGACCCATGCTGGCTATACAGACCGGGCCCAAGCCCAGGTCCCTTCCTATGACAGCTCCCTGCACCGTGTTGATTTAGCCCACGCAGGACACACACATCCGCAGTTATAATTCAGTAATTTGTGTTTGTGCATTGTGTGACAAGTGTGACAAACGACTGGCCTGGAGTCAAATGCCAACCTGCCCCCCCCTGTTTCCTGGCCAGGCTAAAGCACGCTTACACTGCTCAGGTGTACTACCACCGCCTGGGTCAGTGTGTCCTGCATGAATAGGCGGGCCGACAGGGGAAATGTATAAGTGCTCCTGTTTATTTTAAACGTGATTTTTATTGATGAGTTATATCAACACTGTGGGCGTATATGATCATGTTTAGCCAGTGGGTGGCAAAGCGGTTTTGTGTTTCTGTTTGTGTGAGTGTGCGCGCGTGTGTGTGTGCGCGTGGTGCGTCTGTGTTTTCATGCCGCCCAGCCCTCTCCTGCACACGTAGTTTGTATCCTTGTCGCACTGCATGCTCTGTACACACACGCACATGTACGCACACACGTGCCCACACACACACGGTAACCGTTTCATTTAGCCAACCCCCTCATTTACATTTTCCGGGGCATTTTTCATCATAAGCGGGTTCTGTCATCGATATTTGCAGGGAGATTGAGGGCTTGCTTTGGCCCAGGCCTCTGAGGAACACGGAACGCATTATGGAAGCCAGGCAGCTACAGGAGGAACGCTGGTAATGTTTTACCCTCCACAATGACTTCCATTCCTTTGGAAGTCCCATGCAGAGTTTGGGATGTAATACTCATATGGACCAGTTTATGGGGATTAAGAGGTTTTATTTAGTCTGCGGGGCCAGCAGGCCTGCTCTGCCCGGCTCTGCCTCATCGCGGCGCAGGCTTCTCCCGCTGTGGGGCGGATAGCTGACCGGCACAGGGACGGAGAGGAGAGATTAAAGTCACACTGCGGTTCGGTGTAGCGGTGTCGCCCGTCATCCAGACTGCAAAAGACATCAAAGGTGATCTTTAGCACCTGTGGCAGGTGGTTCCGTGTAGCTTTTGGGTCTGACTTTGACTTCTGGCCCCGCACCAACTTGGATCCAAGTTTTCAGTCTCGGGCTGGAATCCTCAATGAAGTAGTGTGTCATGAATTAGACCACACTAACAAAATGTCTTTTTTTTTCAACTGGAGTCTTTCTGTGTCACAGTGATTTGTACATTTTTCAGGCGTTATCTCGCTTTTCATCTGTTTACATGTAGCGTGTGTGTTTGCATGTGTGTATGGGAGTCCATGTGTGTGTGTGGCTTTCCTCCATCTTTTTTCCCAGAAGGAAAAGTCTCATGTTCACTCTCTAACTCGTTCCTGTAGAGGGTCAATTGCAACCATTTGGCCGCCAGTCTGCTCCAAAATAAACATTTGTAGAGAGGGGACTGTACACGCAGGTACCTGGAGGCTTTCCTCCCTCCCTCTCCCTCCACCACCTCCTCCACTCTACCCTCCCACCTTCATGCTCTCGTCGTGCCCGGCGGTGGGCCGCGCGCCCCTCAGGGTAACAGGCTGCCAGGGCTGCTGCTCCTGGACCCCGCCGGCCCCCGGTTTGCTGGCCCCGCCTTCGTGCGATGGCCTGCCTCCCGGGACAGGCTCTCCAGAGAGAGTCTGCTCTGTGGGCCGGGGGCGGCCCTGGGCCGCCCGCTTTGGTCTGGCTAGTTTAAGAGCCCTAGAGGATCACAGAGAGAGACAGGCCAGCCCAGCCCAGCATGCAGGCTCATTTGATATGTATACACCCATACGTAAAACACAAACGACATCTCCCTCATTGTGTAAGCTGTCAGGAGTATGGTTTTAATTTTGAGATAGATTTAGATTTATGCGGGCCCAAGCAGGGGCCACTCGTGTTTTGTACCGGGAGGGCAGGCCTGCTGGAGATTTGCTGTGAACTGTCGAAGAGAGTGGCAGGCCGGACTGAAACCTGCCACCGCAGCCTGCAGTCCTTTGAGGCTGATGGCAAGCGACTGGTTTAACTGGGGCCGGGGAGCAGTCTGTGCTGCTCAATTTTGCCCACATTAATCAAACTCACATTTCCTCACATCAGCCTGCGTGCCTATCAGCACAGCTGGCTCGTTAGCATAATGAATTCAGGTGATTTTACACAGAGGGCCACAGTACACGGAAAGTGGATTTGGGGCCTTGGATATGAATAAAAGATTGTATTGCATTTTACAAGTTATATTTTGATTGAAAACTCAACTGTCCAATCATTTTGTCTGGTCAGCTCTTTCAAATGTACCTCTTTGACTCTCTGGCTTAGGCTACCGCTCGGTAACATTATATATTAACGACATATTAACATCTTCTGAAAAATGTGTGAGAATCTTGAAACGAATCAACATTAAACGATTCACACGCTTTACGGAAAACTTTTCGTTTCATACAACAGCACAATCGATAATTTCACAGTGTGCGTAAGTTAAAATGGCCTTTTGTCTTTGTGGTGAGTTATTTCTCTTCAGACTTCCTCTAAGTATGAATGAGGGGGAGAGCAGGGGTCAGGCAGGAGAAGGGGGCTGTGGAGGGGGTGTCTGTCTGGGAGAGTGAAAGCATGCGGTCAGACAGTGGGAGAGGGCTTTGCTTCGTCGGCCATTCATACAGGTGCTTATAATTTGCAGCGTGTGATTAATCATTGTTGTGTTTGCGGGTGACACCTTGTTTAATGGATCTGTCCATCTCCCAGCCCTCACTGTGGTGGGGAGCCAGGCAGTAGCATGTGTAGCATCGTATCGGGGGTTCAACTGTAATCAGAACACACACAGGCATGCACTTACCTCTCTCACACACACACACAATTATTATCTTGACTCTTCTGTTTTTTATTCTTCTTTTTACAATTGCGTAAAGCTGACACTTTTATCTAAAGCCACTTAATGTAAGTACCAGTATTTAGAGTTACAGTTAGGGGGCTGACCTCCCAGACCATTAGGCTATCCTGCCCCCTCTCGTCATTCACATCGGCCACTAAACATAAATCTGCACAGAGTTGCAGTCCCAAACTGGCCACACTACCAGCTAGCCAAATGCAACATGTGTGCTAGCACAGCAGCGGCTCTGAGACAGAGGCGGCCGTGTTTTCTGTGTGTGTTTGCTTTGGGAGGAGGGCAGCCGGGCTGGTCAGCGCGGCCGTAAATCAGAGTCTTCCTGATGGAACCCTGATGGACAGCAACCTAATCTGTCCCCCGTGTGTCGTTACGGCAACCTCCCAGATAGCTGCGGATTCTGCTGCTACGCTCATCTCTCTTTGGGCCGGAACAACACACACAAACACACATTGATCGACATACACATCCATAAAGACATACAAGCATGCACACACAGGCATAGATAGATTACACTTACATGCATACACACATTGACACTGTCACACACACGGTCACGCATGCAGACCAGGCACGCGCACACACACACACACACACACACACACACACACACACACACACACACACAGCGGTCCAGAGACGGTAACAAAGACACACATGTTGAACATAAACTGGTTGAGCCAGTGTCAAGAGTTCATCGTCAGCATCTGTCATAGCAAAGCCAGTGACCAAACAACCCCTGCCCCACACTGCCCTGCTGTTGCTTAGCCAGTACACAGCCTAACTGGCTAACTGGCCACGGCAGTATCAATGCATTAGCTTAACTGGTGGATCCTCATAGGACATGTCAAAGCCTGTCTGATGCCTAGAAAACACACTCAGGGTACCTTCCTGCTAAGGTAAAAAACATCAAATGTTACAGATTTCTAAATTTCATTTTAACCTTAAAGATTTCATAAAAACACCTTGATATAAGAGAAAATACATTACTAGGATTATGATTATTTTTATTTGATTTATTTTACGCTGGTATATAACCTTTCAGATGGTGAATAAAATTTTTTTGTGAACAAAAATGTCTTTGTAGTTTTCTGTTTCCTGTAAACCTGTTCCCATTCATAATTCTCCGCTGACAGTTTCAAGTTATTTCAGCTTTCCCGACAAATAGCTGGATGAAAGAGACCACCTCATCCATGCATGGTTCACTTGGACTTTGTCCAAGACAGAGATCTTGACCCCTCAATTACAGGATGATGGTAGCTGTTTCTCTTTCGTGTTGCTGAATTTCATTGCCAGTTTTGCATCCACACCTGTGAAATGAACCCAGTGATGCTTTGCATTTACATATTTAAAGCGCAATTAAACTTTTGGCAAACCCTTGACTCTGTAGCTTCCTTACCTCAATATTAAATCATCATTCACCATAAATGAACCCCTCGTTTGAGCTAGGTGCTGGACTCACTGTTGTATTAATCCACCATTTACTCCCATTGTTTCTAAAAAACCTACTTAAATCTTGTCTACAAATCTGATTTGCCTCCTCTTCTGGTAGTATGTGTTCTCAAATTACTCACATTTGTTCTTGTAGATTTTACTACAGTGGGAAACGGCATTGAGCTAATGTGTAGACACATTAGAAATATGCTTTTCAGAAACATTGGAAGTCAATGGCGAATGAAAATACCAATCTGGTTCCAATATGCGAACGATGAACTATTTGTTTTTGCCAAATGTCAGTTCCATGTTGAGGGTGAAGTAAAAAAAGCTAAGTGCTTCGACTTAAGAATCGTATGCACCTTTAATGTACACCAACACAGATTAAGACTTGACTATAGTAGTCCATCCTTTGTAATATAAAGATTGGCCATGCAGTATAAAAACTACCATCACTAAAAAATAATTGCTCATCTGATCTTTATAATATATTTGTTGAAAAGGTCCCCCACAAAGCCAGAAATGGGAGAACTAAGCCTGTAATCCATGATGTCATCAGGAGACAAAATGTAGCTCTGCTCCAGTGACAGAGAATCTGAGGTCTAAAGACTCAAAGAATGTTTGTTTGACCTTTTTAAAATCACCCTGGATTCTGAAACCGGTCCGTCATTCACCGTCAACGGAGCGGCTCCAGGATTTGTCAACAAGAGAATCTCATATCACATTTCCAACTTGATAAAGGTGGTGGTTTTTGTTCACAAATCGTACACTGGAACGGCTTGAGGTCACGGGGATGAAATATGATTTGCAGTTTATGCTATAATTCCCCAGTATAGCCATTTGTCTATGGTAGTGTCCTATTCTACATGATAAGTGTGTTTGTGTCTCTAGGCCTCCGTTTCTGTCCTTGTGTGGTTAAGTAGTGTTCCAGCAGATGATGTATTGGGGCTTAATGTGAGAGGCTAGGCCCTACCGTATGATTAAGCCAGCGTATGGTTGGAGGGGCAACGTGGCATGCGGCCATCTGCCAAAACAACACTTGTCACAAAAGCCATGTTACAAAGTGAGGCTCTCCACCGGCCTGCCCACCCGCGAGGGACAATTAATTACACCAATTCAAATAATTATCCTAATTTATACACACAATACTAAAGCCGAGTTGCTGATTGCAGAATTATTGCATCAAACCGCTGTCGTATGTAACATAATCACAGTCTCTCATCAGACCTAAACCACCAGCGAGCATGTGGAGCTACATTATGTAGTGTTTGGCAAGAGCCTGCTAGCTTGTTATACGAAAGAAGCTTGTGGACCTGCAGGGGGGGGGGGACTTCATTTCTCAGGGACTTTCCTGTCAGGACAAGGAGGACAAGAGAGCGTTGCTGTCTCTCTGTATGGGAGAGGAACCCCCCTCTCTTTTTCATGTGGTGAAACATGCTTCGACTGTGTTTGGCCAGTGATGGCTGAGTGCCTTTACACTTTGGTAATGGCTTCCTGCCCCTGACTCTCACGCTAAACACCAGAGGGGAGCCCTGAGAGCTGTTCCTTTTTGCTACCGCTGCAAGTCCGTCCCCCACCCCACTCTGTGCTTTAGCCTGCTAGCTCTTTCTCTTCCCCCTCCATGCCACCTAACATGCTAGCGTAGAGACAACAGACCACCCTGTTGGTTTACTTGCTCTCTTCTCCATGGTATCGCTCCACCATGGATGGTTTCTGGATAGAGTGATCGTATCACTCCTCAGGAATGTCCGTTGGTTTTGCACTCCCTGCATCATTTGCATTTATCTACCTTGCAGGTCTTTTTTTCCCTTCAAAGATTGTATACTTGGCAGCCTGGTTCTCCCATGATGCATCCCAAAATGTCAGCCAACAAGTTTTCCTTCTAAGTGGGAGGCTATGTGGCCTAGTAGCCCTTTCCTAGAGGAGCCCATGGAAGAACCCTGCCTACTCCTACTCCTAGTCCAGCCCCATGCCACAGACTCACTGGTCAGTTGCTTAAAGACAAACCTGTAGACAGACCACCTAATGGCCTTAAAGGGATACTAAATAACATTCCTCCAATTTCTCCAATTCTCTGCACATGTGTGCACTATGTTTTGACTGTCAGACCAGAAATTTGCTTATCGCTCAATAATTGCTCAATGGTTTATCCAGACTCTTGTTGATTAGTGTCAGTAATATTTGGTATATACTTTTATTAGGCACACAAGCCTCTTCCAACAGTGTGTATGTGACACAGAGATGGCTGTCAGGGCAATGGTCAGATTCATATATGATGCATACATAAAAATAATTATTGTTACTCTAAAGTGGGCTTTTTGGCTTTCTTACATTCTGACCAGGATGAGCCGCATGTATTAGTCTCTGGCCAAATTTTTTTAGTCCAGGAAACCAAAAGAGTGGGCCTCTGCCTATCTATATAGACACAGGGTGTTAACAACTAATTAAAGAATTTACTGCCTCACTAAAACTCCATTATTGCTGTTCCCTCCCAATTATTGGCTCCATTATCAGCTTTTATGGACACAGGTGAGTTTTTGGAGAAAGTGGGCTGAGTTCGTTCAAATGAAGTAGCCAGCTCTGTCTAAAATAAAGAGATTGACCACGACCACCCATTAAACTATGAAAATACAAACGAGCGCAATTCCTTAGATTAAGCTGTGAGCAAAATGTAGGCTCTGGATTTTTTTTACTGGCTTTTTCTCTTAACCCTTCCTCCTCTTTTTTTTGGACCAGGCAGGATTTAATGGTTTTCCTGCTGTCACCTTGCCCTCGTCTTTGTGCCCAGAGGTCCTCCCAGTCTTTCCCCACTTTTAGTTTACTCGTCCCTCCCGTCTCTCTTGTGTCCACTAGGTGACAGTAACGACACAGTTCTCCCCCTGTGGGTGCTAGGATGAGGCCTAATCTCTGTTTACACAAGGTGAATTGGCTGGGGACTAGAAGCTAGTTCGGGTGGGTGTGTCAGCAGTGGTGGCGCTGTTGCAGTGATGTGGCGATTCTGCGGTGCAGTAAATGATGGTGGTGTCTGCAGAGGGAAGTCTACTTACCAGCCCGCACCGCCTCTGTGTTATCCATCACTCAGCAACACATAAAGGCTCGCCGTAATGACTTCTTCTGTGTGCTCTGCATAAGCACTTGGCTTCTGTCTGGAAAGGCAGCAGAGAACCAGGAGACTTGTTGGTCTTGTTTCGCTTTCAGCTGTGATGCATTCATGTGCGGCCCTCCTGAAACCTTTATTGGTCTAGGCAAGGCTTTGCTGTTTTTCAGCGCCAACCTGCTTTACGTTCATGCGATTACATACTGGCACCATTGGGTGCCTAGCTGAAGGGCACTGTGATTGTCCATGCCCAGTATGTGTATGATGTGTATGAAGGACATTGATTTAACAGTATATTCTAACATGTGCCAACCAGAGCGATGTGGAATGATTAACGTATTATGGTGTGTAATAACATGCAAGCATGCTTACACACACTCGCACACACAGAAGCGTGAGAGTGAATTGATGCCGGCCCACACAAGTATTGGTGCTGCTCAGAAAAGTCATGTTGTTCTCATGAAAAAGCTATTGCCCAACTGTAGTGAATTTTTACAGAAGCCTTCACATGGTATACTCTTATCTGTGTTGAGGTTTAGATTCAAATCGAACGCGATCATCTGCATTATGACACATGCATGACAGTTGAATGCAGAAATGTGAGTGGGCATTGTTTGACAGCTTGTGAGAAAAATTGCAAAACCCTAAAACTTTTTTTCCCTAGAAGCCAATGTGCTAAAGTTGACTGACTTTACGATCGCCTGACACGTTGATTCTAATCGATGAATATTTAATTCATTTGAGTGGCTAGTTGAGATACAGTGTCAGCAACAGCCAAGTGGGCTGAGCTAGTTTTAGGGTGATGTTTACACTGTAGGCGTATATGTAGAGATTCGCTGACATGCTGCTGACAGGTGAGGCAGGGAAAGTACAGAGATCTGTAGATAGAGCCATTAAGCATCAGTGTTGTCAGAGTGAAGCTTCCATAATGTTATTAGTGGTGATGTTCAGGTTTCTACTTGAATAAAGGTATTCCATCTGTCTCCTGTTGATGGTGGAAGAAGATTTATGGCATAAAAAAAACCTGATCAATCTAAAAAAAAATTGTTGTGGCTATTCCTATGAAGCTGCCATTTTATAAAATAGACAGTGTTACACAAGTATCTCTGTTCACCACCCCCTCTTTAAGTAAAAATTATAATGGCAGGGCTGTTGATTGATTGTCTAAGTCGGGTGCTGGGACATATATTCTGCTGGAGTTGGAATCATTTGTTTAAAAGTGCTTCTCGTGAAACATTCAGGACGTGATGACACGGTGCTCTTCCTCTCAAACATTAGCTCCCCCAGGTTTTGCATCCCTTTTGTCCCCTTTTCTTTCTCCTCCTATCGTTCACTTCCGTGTGGTCGGTGCTGCCATTTGCATCGGATGGACCTCTCCAGAGTATAATGACCACAGGTGTCAGAAACCTCAGCGACAGTAACAGGAGAGGGACTCATTTTCAGAATGGTTGATGGGTGACAGTGGGTGACACAATGGCTTTCTCAGTACAATCACTGTCTTGTCAGACTGTCCGCTCAGGGAAATTATGTCTTACCACATGCTTGTGACCTTAGCTCAGTGGTTTTCAATGTGAGGGTTGGGACTCCGCAACGGGTTATCATTTGAAACATGGTATTTTAACAGGAAATTTAAAAATATATACTGTTACGCATATTTCCGCACACCTGTCCCGCATCTCCTCATCACCACGCTCTCCCAGCCTATATAAGCCGGAGAGTGGGTGATGAGGAGTTGTCGGTTATTGTTTGTTTGTTCACGTGTGTTTTCACCCGCTTACCTGAACGTTGCATCTTGTATTGGAATATTAAACTACGCTTGGAGCGTTTTGGCTGTTTCCACGTTTGTGAGTTTTATTCTGCACGTGCACTCAACCCCCTCACGTTGTGACATTAAGTTAGAACTACAAGTGAGATTTAATTTAGAAGTGCAAGTGAGATTTAAGTTAGAAGTGCAAGTGAGATTTAAGTTAGAAGTGCAAGTGAGATTTAAGTTAGAAGTGCAAGTTATATGCTTGTGCTGTGATGATATGTCACAGAGTTCAAAGCATTGACAGACAGAGACAAATCCTTGACTGTCTTGTGTAGCCAGTGGGTTAATCTGCTACTGCCTGACTCCCAGCAATAAATCCAAGTGTAGAGACATGTTAGATGCTCCGATATGGTGTTCTCCTTCAGCTGAGCCACAAAAAAAGAAGGGAAGGTTTGATGAATTACCTCCACCTTAATCCCCCTTCCTCCTTCATCTAGTCATCTTTGTGTCGTTCCTCTCCCTCTCTTTTCCTGTTTCTCTCCTTTCATCTGAGCTGATTCACGACTGCTGACCTGCGAAACAAGAGGGGACGCGCTGGTGGAAACTGGACACCGCGCGCCCACCTAGGCGATAACAGATATAGCAGGAGCACCAGTAGCCAGGACAGGCCCGAGGAATGCCGGGCTGTTTGCAGAGCCGGGGCAGAAGCAGCAGCACTCTCGACAGGGGCCCTCAGTAAAAATCCCCCGCTGTCACTCTAGATGTGCACACTTGTTTTTCTAAGCACCCTCAGAGCTTTTTCACGTGCAGAATTAGGGACTGTTTGGGGAGTTTGCCGGGATGCTTCTCTGCTGCCGAGACAGGAACCTGATTGCTGAAATATCTGTGATTAATAGCTGTTCCTCACACTCTCTATCTCTCTTTATGTCTGTCTTACAGTCTCTCAATCTGTCTCTCTCTCTTTCTCTTTTTCTTTCACTCTCTCTCTATTTAGGTCTCTCTATTTAATGCGCTAGGCCTTAAAAGGCTATGTTTTATATGTAAATTCCTTTATAATCAGTACCTTCACGGCAGTATTTATTTTAGGAGTTTTTTTTTCGTGAGGCCTTCTATTTTTTTTCTTCCCTAATTCGCTGAGAACGGAATCACAGCCACCTCTGACACGAGAGGAGTGTTGGACGGGAGCATAAATCATGGCTGCTAATGATCGCCTGCCTCTGCTTTAATGAACTCTCTTTCCTCTGCCCAAGCCTTTAATTGTCCTTTAATATCCAGGACTGTATGGGTGCTTTACCTATGAAATGACATTTGTCATTTCATAGGT
>JAOEHI010052324.1:0-16905 GCA_025447815.1 Percopsis transmontana | reverse complement strand
CTCCCCACAACCCTCACACCAACCACCCAACCAAGACACACCACACAAACAACCACCGGGGGGGGGGGCCACATTCTCACAAACCAAGAAAGGAGACTACAGTAAAAGGCATATAGAAGGAGCAGAAAAATTTGATAATGGAACAATTCTCAGGCACTAAGGAAAATAAATTCAAAACATGAGAAATTAGACAAAATACACTTAAGGGAAGAGAAACCTTATCTCCTGCAACATAAAAGGAACATCTGCATTCTTGAAATTCTGTGTGCTATTCCTAAGGGGAATGGCTTTTAGTAAAAACCACCTGTCTCAGTTTAGGAAACAATACCATCGGAAAGTAAAGTGTCTCTGCATGCAGTAGTTAGTCAGTCAGTTAAGTACCCAATGTAGTGTTAGCTTAGCACTAACCTTGTTATTATTTGATGATTAAATCTGTTATAACAAAAAGAGACAGGAAATAATAGAGCAAACTCAAATTATATCCTTGGAAAAGGTATTAGCTTTTGTAACGCAATTTCAGCCCATCATCATGTCTAAATAAGTATGGCTCCCACTTTCACCATTAAGTTACGACAATTTATTATTCCTGGATAATCTTTTGTTATTAGTTAGATATTAGTTATTCTTTAGTAGGAAAATCATCTCGTCCACTGGTGTTTCCAGGGGTGGGGTGAATTCTCATATCACCTCTGTAAGTGCATTGTTCCAGCTTACAACTTGTAGAATTAATCTCATGCCGCAGAGGTGGAGAGATCGAGGACTTTTGACAGTATAATACTAGGAAAACACTTCCAATGCAGTCTCAAAAGGTTTAATTAAGACACCTGCTGTGACTTCTCACATCAATTGCCTAGCATAATGATTTAAAAGAGATTTCAGCACATAAAGTTCAAAGGAGCAAATTAGTGTATTATTTTTCATTACATAATTCATAATCCATGGAATGTGTGCTTACTGTAGCATGTATTTCAGCAGTGCCACTTACAATTACACAATGTACAAGCAGTGAAAATTGCTTTTATCTATAAGTGACTCAAAATTGATTGTTTATCTCGGAGATACCTCACGTCAAGCGAAAAATCAATTCAGTTAAGTCAGTTCAGTTCAATTCAGTCACTTTTCGAATCCACATTCTAACCGATAAATTCAGGAAGTGGCACGCTTGTGATTCACTGAACTACAGACTACACTGCTTGTGATTTCGGCAATCATAAATAAGTTTGTTAATTTCATACCTACAGTCTTAGCATCTCAACTATAATAGGGTGGCATATGTTCTAGCAGCAGTAACTAAAAATCAATCAGTCAATAGATGTGCTGTGCTGACTCAATGGAAAGAATGCGAACATTAAAAATATATTATTCCTTTCTCTAAAATGTATCACCCAAAATGGACTGGAACCCATTACCAATGCGCACATCTAGCGGTTCTTCAAATTAATGTGATGCATTGATAGTGCAATGGCCTCAACGCCGTCTTGCTAGGATATAATTGTACAAGTACTGTATAACCTTGCGGCTATTGCACTGCAGCAGACAAGGACGACCAAATCACTTCAATCCCACAGAATCAGCAAAGCTGCACTCCGTGCTTCAGAACAGTGTTGCTGAAACCCAACACTGTTGCTTAAAGCCACTTTAACAGGAGAGATAGAGTAACCCAGTCTATTTCACAAGTTCCAGACACTTCTTGAAATCGGGTGAAATTGGAGAAGCATAGACAACTGAAAGCAAACTTGAGATGACCCAATGCTTCCCGGTTCTTTGTCGCAGAGGATTATGGGTTGTGAATCATGGCAAACAGCCCAGCTCAGCCTTGCAGCATGAACTGAGTGAAGACCACTAATTGTCTTGCGTCTTCCGCAACTCTCTCATGGATAAGTGGCAGACCCAAATATGCAATTAGCTAAATGGGTCCGTGGGATGTGGGCTCCAGTAAATGCAATTGGGAGAGCTCTGTGTGCGGTTAGCTTCTCATTTCCTCCACTCATCAATAGGAGGCACCTGCCTATATAACTGCAGTTACCGTATTGAAATTATTAGCACCCAAAATGACCGGTGCCGCAGACAGCAACAGCAGTGTTGCTAATGAACGTGCCGGCAGATATTTACGATACGGATCTTAGCCGCAACCCTGCTGCAAGGAGAATCCAGCAGCGCACTCAGCAACTGAGAGTAGCTGGCAGATATGAAACATCTGCTCACACTGTATGGGTTTAAGAGTAAAACATGAAGGATCAAGGACGAGATCACACTGGGAACCTCGTCAGCTGGTGGTTGAGCACAGATTCAAGTCAGAACTCAAAGTATTTCTCCCAATCACTACTACCTAGTCTTAGCCATTTAAAAAAAAAAAAAAAAAAGACAATGCAAACCATTACTCTTTACTGATAGAAAGTGTATTTTTCTTCTTTAGTGCCGGTTGGAATAGCTGAGGAGGGGCGATACCATTCCCATCAACGCCATTCATCAAGAGACAGGAACAAGGTCGCGGTCCTCATTAAACCGCAACAGAACACAACGCGACTCAGACAGTTGAAGACATTACTCTTTGATGTGCTCAATTACACAAGGCACGGGATTCACTGTATCAATTTAAATGAAAAATGCACTCTTCCCCATATGCCCCTTTTAATTTGATGAATACTTTCTATTATTAAAATGACTGTTTAGCATTTATCACATAATGGGTACATAAAATTGCACCAAAGTAAAGCAATGGCAAACCAAACGAGAGACAACTACTATGCTACTACTAATAACGCCATCACTGCACCAACCTAACGACTAGCACACAAACTCAACCACCACTCAACAACTACTACCAGGGGTTTATAAACGACCATGGGTCCCAGGACATGACCATATTTATTACGTTTGTGTCCCTGATTCTCTCACACACACACACACACACACACACAGAGCCCCTGAGCTTAATGTATTGAGTTACTTTCTTTTTCTTCATGGTGGGCTCTTCTTTCACCATTTTTTTTTAAAAGCGTTTGGGACATCTGCCGAGCATCTGTTGCTTTGCTTCGTGCACGCACACACATGCACACTTGTTACTTGGCCTCCCCGTCAGAGGTGAAGGGGTCAGGAGCCCTGCGACCAGACAGAGCATTTAATCTGGACCAGGTACGGACAATCTGGAAATCAAACACCACACAGCAACGTGCGGGGGGATAGGCATGCACACACACACACACACACACACACACACAGTCACAGAGCCACACAAGCACAAGACAGACCCCCTTGGGGAGGCAGAGATTCTCAGTGATTAGTCCTGCACTTCCAGAGGGGGGGGGGGGGCTTGTATGCTACTAACTCTACAGGCCCCCTCTGCCGTGTAAGCCTTGTTCCAACGCCATTAATGGAAACACATCAGTCTTATGTATAGCAAGCAGCGAGACAACTATGTGTTTACATTCATTGCTTACATTTAGTTCCTTGCCTTTATATGTGCGTGCGTGTGTGTGTGCGTGCGCGCATGCGTGCGTGCGTGTAAAAACACTACTAGATATGTCGGGAACAGATACTATATAATAATAGATATGTATTGTTGTGCACGCTGCATAGTGTGTTGAAGATGTGCACATTTCACGTGACTGTGTTTTCAACGCTGACTTCAAGCAGATACAGTACATTGAAGTTGTCACTTTCAAGCAAATCCATGGGGGGGAAAAAAACTAAACAGCCAACAGCAAACTGTAAATGTCTGCAAGGCTCCATACAAAGACACACTGAATTGGAAAGCAAGACCTGAGCTCTATAGGCTTGAACACATTTATGATTACGGTATACACTGTGGTAGTTTCTCTAAGGAAATCACATTTACATGTTTCTCTCCTATTCAGTAATAAAACATGACTATTCTGAACAGCCGCAATAACAGCATGTATTGTCTAGTGGTCTAGGTGTTGGACTCCCAGCTGCAAGGTTGTGGGTTCAAGCCCCAGAGTTGGCCTACCTGTAAGCATCCTTGAGCAAGATGCCTAACCCCTATCTGCTCCATGTAATAGCATCATGTAATTGTAAGTCGCTTTGGATAAAAGTGTCTAAATGACCCAACTGTAACTATTGAGTCAACTTGTCCAGTTATGTTCCTACAGTAATGGTCCAACTTTAACCATCATTAACAATTACAATTAGGTAATTTAGCAGACGCTTTTATCCAAAGCGACTTACAATTACATGCTGTTATTACATTGAGCACATAGGGGTTAGGCATCTTGCTCAATGGTTCTTACAGGTAGACCAACTCTGAGGCTCAAACCCACAACCTTCGTCGGGTAGTCCAACACTCAGACCACTAGACTATCCTGCCTTAACATACTAGTGTCACTGTGTGCATGTTTTGCATGTAAAAGACTGGAATTAAATTGACCATGTGTAGAACACTGTACAGACTGACTATATGGAAGTACATGAAAACTAGTTACACCGTGGCACTACTTTCGACCTCGTTTTTAATTAGGAAAGTTGCCACACATCGGACATATTGTGTCGCTCAACTTTATAGTACAAGACGGACACAAGCTGTCTTTCAATCCCTGCAAACTTTGTATAAGCCATCGCACATGGGTGTAGCATCTCTCAGTTTTATCTTTATACAAGATAATATATACTTTCTTGATGATGACTACTGAATTAGTGCCACTCTACATTTACAAATCCAGGGAAAAGTTAAAATATAATAATACTATTTTATATTATATAAGAAATTATTACTCTAAACATAATAAAAAATCTTTAAAACATTTGCCCCCCCCCCCCCCCATATCTGATTTTAAACGACATTTCTGCCACCTATTTAGCCGTCAGTGTCCCCAATGCATGAAATATCCCATCCCTCACATCACCGGCTACATTTCCCAGATACAATAAATCAAGCCTAGCCCTGAAAAGCAGTAGCCTACGTATCTCAGTGCATCCTGCAGATAACCGGTGCCCATACTGCCAACAACCACCCCCCTCTCTCTCCTCATGAACTATCAATCTAATCTATTTTGCATCTCTGCTGTAGAGATATGAGAGCACTCTAATCCGCTCAATGGATGGAAAGCAGCGCGCAGGTGTTTAACCGTCTCGGGCTGCTCTGGCCTCCAAAACCTAATTTAGTCAACAGCTTTATGGATTGACATACATTTTAATTGGGGTAGGCGCTGCTATTTCTAATCTTTTCCATTAGTAGTCTTTACAGCCAGGGCTTTTTTGAAAGGATGGAGTGCCTTTTCTGGGGTGACACTTTTATAAAGCCTTTTGAATGTCGGCTTTGATTCGGGACCAGGTTGAGGAGAGAACAATTCCTGACAGGTAAGCTGACCGGATAACCAATTAAAAAGCCAACTGTCAGTTTGGGAGAAGCCCTGAAAGGGACCTTGAATGAAAAGACTAACATGACAAGAAAGCCTGGCTATTGTGGGCGAACCATCTAGCTGGAACAGCTAGATGGTTCAGTGTAAAGGCCTGGTCTCCTGGTTGTCAGTTCAATTGTCACAAGCAAGCTGCCGCCTCTGCCAATTTGTTAAACAGGCATTAAATACTCATTCAGGGACTCACTGGTCACAATGGCATGCCAACAGGTAGGGTTTGCACGCATTCACACGCCTCCTGTTTATTTAGCCATCGGGCTGCTAGTGCTGGGCGATTAATTGACCATGTCAATTCGAACGATATTTTGTTGATTAACGATTTGAGAAATGAAACACCAAGTTTCTCTTTCTCAGTCAATTTTTTCTGCCTCCACCTCTCTGCTTCTACCTCTCACGAGAGCTGCCGCCTCGACCCGTGCGCCTCTCGCGAGAGTAACTCCCTTGTTGCGTTTATGCTGTGGGCACATGTGAGAACATGGCTGAAACAGAGGGGAGTTCAGGTGCTGTGGCGACAGGTTACGAATTCGTTTCTAAAATAGGCCCCGTAACTTCATGTGTCTGTAAAGGTTTGGCTTCAGGCAAATGGTCAAACTGTGTGTGTACAATGAGCGTGTCAGGGACTTGTGACAGGCATACAAAGTTCGCTAACAGAATCTATGCTCCGTTGCGTTCTTTATGAGAGGAGTAGCAAAAGGTGGAGAGAGATAACGCATTCGGTGTTTTTCCACTTAGAAAAAAACATGATGGTACAATAACGGTGCTGAAAATTTGTTACGTTTTATTGTGTTCAAGTTTTATTTATTATCATTTTTTTAGTATTTAAGGTTATTTTATTTAAATTTATGTAATACAGCAGAGCACAGAGTTTAACTAGTGTTATATATAAAAACATAAAAAATTAACAAATGTTATTTAGGGGTACACAAATACTGAGAAAATCGAGTAATATCGAATCTCGTCCCTAAAAAAAATTGCAACATTAATTTTGAGCCACATCGCCCAGCACTATGGACAGCATAGGTAAGTTAGCCACCATGCTTAGTACAATGTACTAATGGTTATTCGCTTTGGATAAAAGAGTCTGCTAAATGCTGTAAATGTTTAGTCAGTATGTTGCAGGGCTAGTGTATTACTTTATTACATACTAGTCAGGAACTTGCTACACATTAATAAGCTAGTTACACATCAGTTACAAGCTGGGATGGTCCAGCCGTCTAGTCCAGTTGTAGTTCAGCTCTCACTTTTGTCAATCATTTTAGCTGCCATAACAATACAGTAAAATGGCAGTGTTTCACTTGTAGACGGTTGAAAAACACCACGGATGAAGAAAGTCCTACTAAATGAATTGACTTTACAGACAATCAATTATGTGACATTCAATAGGTCTACAAGACCTGACCACAAAATAAAAAAATTGTTTTTTTTTCAGCTTGTATGCACAGAATATTAAGGTATATTTTTCTGGTTTAAATCAAATTATGAGACAAACTATCCCTTGCATAATATGCTCTACAAACTAACAGAGGTTCAATTGAAATCAGCTGTTGCCAAGACATTTAAATCACCTAATACTTGTTTACAGGGTACAGTACACGTTATACATTCCAAGACATAACCTGATGTTCCAAATGTATCTCCTGTGATTTAGAAAATCCTGATGCAGATTCAAATTTGATAGACAGGGGAAAATTTTCCAGAGCTAGTGCATCAAAATGGAAGTAAGGTATATGGCATGAAATATGGGTCAGTGCATTAGTGGTATATAACTATCAAGCCTTTCATTGCTTCTGGAAAGATGGGCATTTAGCAGTAGATAATCGATTTCAACTGAAAGACTTGAAATGTCCTACAGTAGGTTTTTAAATATGTTTTACCATTTACTTAATGTAGTCAAACAAAATGAAACTATGGTTGTGTCAGCCATAAAGCGGCTAATGCAATAAAACAATTTGGTTCGTTTGCTTTCCAAGTTGTAAGGAATGTCACTAACTTTCCCAAGTTTATAAACCCCCAGACTTGAGCAATGCCGGAACCCGAGGCAGTCACTGATGGTAGTATAAATATTCAGTCTAGCAATGCACCACCCTTCATCCATTTAACAGATGTGTGCAGATTTACAACCTAAGGAAATCAACCTGTTTCATGTTGACATGACGGCTAGCTGCGTGGCTGAAAATGCTGGGTGGCGAGAGGGAGAGAGATGGGTTTGGGCAGCGTGCAGGGCAGGCTGCTACCATTTTCTACTAGGTCAGCTGATTAGGACCGATTATAGGCCAGCTTATCTTTCAGCAGGAATACCACCAAAGACGGGTGGACAGAAGGTGTTGGTGGCACCTGGCCTGAATGCACCATCCTACTGGTAATGGAGAACAAAGAGTCGCAGGGCATTTTTCTAAAAACCCAAAACAAAAAAAAAATTAAATATATATATAATAAAATTTTAGTCTTACCCGGCATGACACTTGCTGGGATGTAAACACTGCCTGCTGACATACTGCTTGGCATGCTGTTTCATGTAAACATAGGCTACTCTAAGCACCAAACTCGGGTCACAGAAAGTTCTGGAATGTGAGGCAGCCCCAAGCACAATATGTTTAGGGACGTTTACCTGCTCCCACGGCTGTGTGAAAATGAAATGCCTTGCAGAAAAGTTAACGGAAACCCATTCCTGCTCTTCACCTCTGGTAAATGGGGTCTCACCTGGAGGCTGCACTCGGACCCAACAGGATGTGGTTAACTCCTATCAGCACAGGGGCTCAAACAAATAATCAGCAACAGGTCTTCCACCTTGTGTAAACTAACGAGCAACACACACCCAGGGCTCATGTAGCTAGTAGCAGTCAAATGGCTAAAGTGGAGAAGCTTGGCACGAGAGTGAGAGACTCTTCAGTGAAGGTGCTGGGGAAGACAGCCTCCCCGGGTGGGTTCCCTCAGGAGTTGCTTTGCACTGAAGAGATAAGTAAGCCAAGTCAAGACAAGGATGGCATTCTTTCCCTGGTCCAGAAGACAAAAAAGGCTGAGACCATTTTAAAGGAAGAATGTGACAATGCTGCATTTGTCTCTGTGCCAATCTGAGCACAAACTCCCTGTAGACAGGACTTGAAACACAACACACACCAACTAAAAACCGTGAAGATTACAAAACAATCTTAGTTCAATTAAGCAAAGCAGAAACAGAGACATGGAAATATCTCAACTGAATTCAAATTGTGGCCAGTAGAGATAAGGCAACCCTTTACAGAACAGCCCGAACAAATAAGCATAGATTTAAATGATGAAAAGTCCATGGTTTTCATTAGTCCTAAAGAGAGCAGCAACTTGAGCAAATACTAATGAGTTATTGCCAATCAGAAAATCCTAATCTACATATGTACCTCATTTGCATGCTGCAAAGATGTGAATACTCCCCAATTCAGCACTGACAACTGTGTCTCAACATTGCAACTAATAAACCTCATCCCAGTACTGGCCTCCATCACGCTGAGACACCACCTAATTGAACAACAGTCCTGCCAACAAACCCAAAGCTTGTTAATGGGTTCATGTATTTTCCACCGTCATATGGTCGCATTTAAACTTTAAAACTGGAGACCACAGACGGTTTTAGCCCCATGGGAAAACAGCTCTTCTAATGAAAAATGAGCTCTTTGCCACCTTCACTCTTTCTGTTAAAGACAAGTGTGTTAGCATTTGCCCGTGGTGTTTTTTTTTTTTTTACATGTGCAGTGTAGTATGGGCATTGAAAAGTCAACTCAAAGCAACCCTCGTTTTTTTACGGCCGTGCAGACCAAAGGACTACTGTGCACACATCCAAACGGATGACGCATTAGCTTGAGGTTTGACGTTCAACCTCCAAAGATCCAGTGACATTCTATGAGCTACGAGTTTTGATTCATTAGAAATTAAGAGCGCTTTCATACCTGTTTGGTCTATTTAGTCAGCACCAGAGTTGTTACGCTGTACCTTTTTCATTTTAGCAGGATGGGTTTCACATTGCAATAGTTCAATGTGGCCGTGTACAGGAAAAACGATGGACTATCGCTAATTCATTCCTTTTTTTTTTTTTTTTCATTCCTTTTTTCATTTTCCTTTTTTATGTGACATTTTTACCAGCAGCCCATATTGGTAGAACATGAGTGTCTGTCTAGACCTAGGGGTTCAACATATATAATCGTCATCTCACAGCCTACATTTTGTGTAATTGGTGCAGATAAACTGTTCGGACTATCAGTTCAATTGTCACAAGCAGACCATCACACCTGCACCGTACCAGGGTTAGCTGGGAAGCAGACCGAGACCCCCCCCCCCCCCCACACACACTCACATCCGTTTCAAGACGTCAGTGTTTGCAAAAGAGGAGCGAGGCCTAATCAACACCAACCAATTACATAACGACAGGCAATGACCATGCCCTCTTTTTTGGTAGGAAACGATCCCAAGACCGAGTCCAGCTAGCTTAAGGGCTGCCCGCAGCAGGTGGGGGGGCCTTGCTAAAGTGTCTTGCCCTGCTCATGACTTGGTGGATAGCAACCACCACAAGCTTAGAGGAGTCATGCAAGGCATCTAATGTTAACCACTGTATCAATTCAGCTCGTCGCATTAGAGGGCACTGCCCCTAGCAGGCAACATAAATAAAACGGCTATTTTCAGCCATTTCATTAACATTGGGCTTTCGCATGTAACGTAATCCAGCTGCCACACCACACAAACACATTATGCTTCTTCAAGAAAGAGAGCAGAACGCGCTGCGGTCTTTTGTCTGCCTAGTTCTGTCCCCATTTTCCAAGATGAGAGGCCTGGCTACTCTCCCGTGCACTCGCTTTACTAATAAACAGAAGAATGGTTCTCCTTATATAGCTGTATTTTAACAGCACAGGCACAGAGGGGTGTGCTGTAGGTTTTTTCCAGGCTCACTGAGGAGCCCTGACACTACGGGCCAACAGTCTGACATTAACAAGCCACTTAGATATCCATTTCTGTTGCCATCAATTTAGAGAAGCCTGCGGATTCAAGTTATTAAATTAAAGAATAACGCTGGACATTCGAGACTTGGACCTTTTTTGTCTTTTGCTACCACAGAGATCGCTTGACCAAAACGGTTATATTCTTATCCGAACTCTGTTTAGAGCTCTGATGATCCTTGCTAAGCCTTCAGAGACTACAGTGGCAGTTAGAACAGTTCTGACGGTTTGAGCTTGATAAAGCATTTCCAAACCTTGTTCAAGTGTGACAAAAACAGTCAAGCAATAGTATAGTGACTCAAGACCAGAGCAATTTCTGCAATGACGACGACCAGACAGTCTCCATTCGTTCCCGACAGGGGGGCCTTATACAGAAGGGTTAGTCTCCAAACATGTAAGCAGCTAAATATTTCCACCAAGAATCTGTCCTTATGGGAAACCGAGAATAGAAGCCTTTTGCTGTTGCAGGGCCAAGGAGGAGCAGAGGGATCCTTTTCCAGCACTGCCAGATCGCCCACCCACCCGCCCATCCACTCACTTGCTGCAGCTCAACAATTCGAGCAGCTCCATAGACACTTACCGGGGAGATTCCGACAGGGGGATTCATTTTTACCATCCAAACGTCACGGGGCAGAAAATAATATTCGACGAGTGACATCAATGTTGAAATTGTGTCAACAAATAACATGCATGTTGAGTAATGAGAGCACATTTGTTTGTGGTGATCTGGGGGACTAGATACAGCTACGGCCAACTGTGGAGGCCATCTTTCAATGCACTTCAAAGCAGCAGAGGTGGTAACTTGCTTCAATCAGAAATACACTAAGGGCCAGATTGACTAAAGGTTTGCGTGAGTAAAAACGTGTGCAAACCTGATATCACCAGCAAATTAACACGTAAGCTAATCTACTAACTGTGTGCACGCAGAATGACGTCTTCCAAAAGTGCAAGCTAGCACCCGCTGTTCATTTACTACTTTTGCCTTAATGAATATGCAATTTGGAGCGTTTCGATTTCATTGTGCAGAGTAATGGGAGGGTAACATGCAAATACATTGATTTACTACACGCAATGTGATCTACCAAGCTGAAAAGCAATTGCATGTGATTGCAAGCCAAGTGTTGCGCAGAGATGGCTGCTGTTATCATTGCGAGAAGGAGACACAGGCGTAATGAAAGAAGATGTAGAGAACGTTTTTTTTTTTCCATTCGTGTAAATATTTTTGGCATGACTGAGGAACATAAAGCGCACATTTTCGCCTCTCCAGCCATGCCATTTTGGAGCTTTGGCTTGTGCTGATTTGGAGCCCCAGCCCTAAATATGATAAACAAAGCTGGATAAATGCATTTCCAAGACTTTCCTCTTCTAATAGACTGTAGCCCATACTATAAAATAGGCTATAATGTATTAATACGAAGATTAGAAACAAAAATTACAAAACAATGTGATTAAGGTTAACTGTTCTCTAAAGTCCACATTCAACTTTTCAAATATCTGTATCTCTACACAATATGTGCTACTCAAAAACGCAGAGCTTCACGATTTGCAAGTAATATTTAAATTACTCCAACATGCAGAACTCAGAGAAGCCTTCATTTTCATATGGAGCCACTACGACAAAAGCTATTGATGTTCTTATTGGGCTGTCCCGGTGCATAATGCAGCCGGTTATGATTTTTTATTTTATTTTTTAAATGCCATATATGGCATTTAAAAAATAAAATAAAAAAAACATGCTGTACTTCAAATGCCACCTTCACGCTGTAAAACGAATGTCGTTTTAAATTATTTTTAAATTGTCGTTTTAAATTATAGGATGTAAAAGCGACATGGGTAACCCCCTATTCTCTATCATGGAGTCATGTTCAAAATTACTGTAAACAATTAGACCACCTGAAATGAAATATTGTATTGCACGTTATTGGCAACAAACAATGTGCCTATTTAGGCTGCATTGGCTTGTCGTTGGATGGTTGCTTTTCTTTGGAATAGACTAACCGAGAATACTAAAAGGATATTGAGTCAGGTGTCTTCCATCGTTTATAATGGCCCCCCTCTTTCCTAATGTTCACTACAACATTTAACCCCCATGTGGGGTTTGCTAGTTCTGCCATGTTCAAATGTATAGAATGGTTTCAGTTGGTGTAGGTAAAGCTTTAGTCCAGCTTGAAACTGTGACACTTGAATGCTGCCTAAGTCGGCTGCCTGTTGCTAATTATAACTCTCTCATATGAGAATGTGGGTGGGACAGAGGAGCTATGAGACACGTTCAACGCTTTCACTACCCGGTACTGTCTAAAACTAAGCAGGCTAAGCAGATGCAGGCACCGGGGTTCCCCCACGGCCACAGCAACGGAATCTTGCGATTTGACTCTTATGTTTAAAGTTACACCAGCCCTGGCTGGGTCACAGTGAGGTGTGAAATGTTGAGATATTGTCGTTAACATGAACTAGGACAGTCGCCCCGCGGGCTGTATACAGAGAGACAGTTTACTGAGGCTGTGGAATTGCACACATTAAGTCAAATTTCAACAGCAGTCACAGAAGGGGTATTTTATACGTTGAGCTCTCAATTAAAAACACTCTACACTGCCGTTAAGGTGTCCGAAGCAGACACCTTTAGTTTGTGCGAGTTTAGCACATGGGAACAGTCCTGGGAGCTGAATTCCTGGAAGACAGCTGCTATGCTGAAGACCCATACATTTTCACAAATCTAATAAATGACAAAACTATTTTAAAAAAAAATAGTTGCCAGTCAGGCTCTGTGCCCTCCATATCTCCATCCAACAGGCTTCCACCTGCAGGAAGTCACATGGGGCGGGATCAATCCAGCCAATATAGTTCACATGGTTTCTGCCCCAATTCAGATTTCCTGGGACAGTAACATTATTCCACTTCAACCAGAATAAACCTATTTCCACGGGCAACAGGCGTGGCACCATGGCTCCTCGCACGGGCAGTGCGTTTACATTTAATTGAACTGTATGCTGATCTTGTGCAGAGAAAATAGCCAGCACCGTACTTGTTGACAGCAAGGGGCTGCCATAAACACATCGTCGAAGATTGCTGATCTCCAGCTCTGTCCCTCTCGAGACCGCGTATGCAGCTCGATATGCCAACAGGGCAGACAACATAATGCAGAAAACAACAAACTGCAGCACCAAAAGTCACCAAACCTCCTAATGCAATGATGCAGTCAGAATGCAGGTGTTCAAATGATGTCACTACTTCAACAGCAACATCCTGTGCTGCAATGAACCAGGCAAGCCTGAAACACCCATCTACCGATTTTTGGCCATTTCATTTTTATTATTAATGCTATACAGGTTTATATGAAAATAGTCCAGCTCTTGAAGGGAATATGACTCAATGATGTTCCCCTCACATTAACAATTATATTTAATTAAATAGCACTAAGCAAGCAGCTAATAGCATAATGGATTAATAGACATTTTCAAGTGTTGTTGCTAATATGGCTAAAAGGCTTTTGATTACTGCTATTAGTAGGTTTTAGTCCGTTTAACAAGTGAATGCACTGGCAGATTGAAAGCTGTACACTAAAGAGAAGCGACAAATAACATCGATTCATTTTAAACAGATGAATCAGAAGCATGCTGGGAATTCAGCGCAAGACATTTTAAGAGGAGGGAGGCAATGGTAATTTTCATATTGCCATGTCTTGCAAGCATGTAGTGATAACTATACAGAGCTAAAGGTTGATTAATATCACAAGACATAAACCAATCAGACAGCAGCACTTTTAGTGTCTCTCTCTCTCTCTCTCACACACACACAGAGCTAAGACTGCAACCAATGGCCATCAGTCTGTTTGACATGCCAAGGACTAGCCAGCAAGGAAGGGTTTCTGGACCATTTACTTTTGCCCATAAAACTGCCAAAGAAACTCACTTACACAGCAAACATTTCAGGCATCTCTTGCTTCACTGGTGCTCCATCTCATATGACCCGTCACTTCTGCCTCCTAACCAGCTCTGGATTAACCAAGACCTGAAGCAGCCCCACATGAAATGCACTCACTCACTGAAATTCATTGCCTGGCGATTGATCTACACACTGCAACACTAGTAGGAAATTTATCCTTATGCACAAGCTTAGCTCACAGAGAAGTTATACATTTAACTAAGCGCCTAACAAAAACTACGCCACGAAAATTAACTGGTTAATAATTCCACAGAGACCGCAAACCAATTGGCAATAATTATACGAATGACTTGCCTCGTTTTTCCTATAGAAGGGGTGTGGCGACCACGCGCTGCTCAGCTATCGCACCGATACATTCAGCTATAAAATAGAATGATCAAATGATATAGGTCTACATTTGGCTGGAGCTAAATTTTAGACGTCGCACATTAGGATGTACATTAAGATCATATTGCCCTGCAATATGAATAATAATTAGGTTGGCAGAAATATTCCGGAGTGCAGTGCAGGTGTAAAAGCCCTGTGAATCGCCACCACGTATTGAGCCGTTCATACTGTTGCCAGGCTGAATGAATAAGATGGAACGCATACACAAACTACATAAATTACAAGTTTGGGTATTATGTATGAATCTCCATGATACAGTTAAAAAAAATATGTAAATGTTACTTTGACATATAGCATCCAAATAAATGTCGTTTTAAAGAGAGACAACCCTATTGTCTGCATACGTTTAAGGGCTGGTATTACCTAGTTCATATCAAATGGAGATTTAGAAAAAAGTTTTTGATAAATGTAATTGTGAAATTGTTGCAAGCCTGACAGGAAAGTTAACATGGCGGGGAAAGGCTTCCAATATCGTTATTATGTGGGAACCGAATCAATCTGTAGGATTTCCCTGACCAACGGTATCCTACAGAATAGCACTATGCAAGCAGACAGACTCGTAAGTCGAAAGTCTATATTACCACTTAGCATTGCAGCCCAGTTAAGGCGATTTGCAAAAGGTCTGCATACATGCAGCACAAAAAAGGTTTGGAACCTTTTTTGAACATTTCCCAAAAATACATCACCTGAAGCATTGTGCTCCCAGTGTCACCTTTGTCTGTGTATGTATCTGCTGAAGTGAAAATATTACGACATAGTAAGTTTCGTTAAAATGAGCACAATCTCTGGAAGTCCAACGAACCCATTCAAATGTAATGTGCATTACTTCACTGCAATGTTGCTCACTCACACTACCTCAGCGTGGTGCTCACGCTGTGTTCACACAACATGCAACATTTATTATAAAGCTTGGTCGGAGAGGTCACAATTCGACGTCTGTTGCGGACAGAAGGGACGCAGAAAAGCCGATTACAATGTGCCAACCTACCTTTAGTTTATCTGCTGTCTCATTGCAAGCAGTCCGCCTTTAGAAGATGCACATTACAGCGCAGTCCTGCTTCTCAGAATAAAATATCCTCCTCGTTGAGGAAATTTCCAAGTGGTCAAACAGTGAGCAAAAGCGGTGTGTGTAAATTGGGAGGGGGGACAGATAATCCTACAGTGGGCGAAAGGAGGAAGTACGTCATATATGATGGACTTTGTGTTTTTGTAGTCCATCTTGCATCCCTATGGCGACTACCTGTGCGCATAATGAGCTTGCTCTATGGTGTATGAGAAAATGAATGAGATGAGCTGTGGCAAGAGTGCATTGTACCTTATATAGTGATATTTTGTGTAAAAGAAAATTATATTCTGAAGTTCTTGCAGTTCACCCCAAATATAATATATTAATAGTTATAATTAATGGGTTAGATGAGTTCAACTACATAAAAGATAGAAGTTAGGATGGGGTACCAAATTTCCCCATATTTGAGCCAAAGCTGAAATATAAACCTTTGTTTGAGGCATCAACAAAGGCTGGTGGGTTGTTGTGTTGTGGGCTGAGCGAAGAGGATGAAATCTGCCTGCATCCGGGCTGTTGTGTGTAGAATATTTGTGTTTTTTTTACTGGTTTACTAACTATAAGTTTACTATAAGTCATATTTATTTAGATTTATTTAGATTCCTTAATAAACTTCAGGCTATATAAATAAATAAAAAACCTCTTAAATCTATTTCCAGAAAATTCTGCTTGGAATTAGACTTAATTTGGCTAGAACACAAACATTGTACTATGAGGTGAACAATTGCTTCCAGATAAAAAGTTTTGAAGAGCCACTATCCTTAACATCCGTAAAAGTTTTACCTTTGAAATAAGGTCTCAAAAGGGATTTTCTTCACTTTTACATATTTTTATGTTGAAACTTATGTGGTTTCCTTTCAACAAGTACCCGCAGGTATGGAAGGGGAAACCCCTATTCAAGCAGGCTTAGACCTACCACATCCCTGCAGACTTCCAGGTGTGCCCTCTATTTAACATGACTGAAGAATCATTATTACCGCTGTAGTTGTTTTAAGGTAATGGAAGCCAAGCCACACATATTTAAAAAGTAAAGCTACAATGAAATATGAGTGTTACTAATAATGCACAGGTAAAATGAGAAAAATGCTGCCACCTAGTGCCCAAATATATATATATATATATATTTATATATATATATACACACACACATATATATATATACATACATATATACAT
Source organism: Percopsis transmontana (assembly GCA_025447815.1). Lineage (NCBI taxonomy): Eukaryota > Metazoa > Chordata > Actinopteri > Percopsiformes > Percopsidae > Percopsis > Percopsis transmontana. The sequence goes on along the minus strand of JAOEHI010052324.1, from coordinate 1 downwards.
A